>JANHJO010001955.1:29820-53314 GCA_032468235.1 Pseudoxyrhopus heterurus | reverse complement strand
CGTGCAGTATACAGGACCTCAATGAAAGGCAGGCTGGTAGCAATTGTTTTTTCTGCAGTTCTAATTATATGTTGGAGTTTGTGTCTGTCTTGTTTGGTTGCAGAGCCAAACCAGAAAGTTATAGAAATGCAGATGACAGACTCAATAATTCCTCTGTAGAACTGAATCAGCAGCATTTTGGGCAGTTTGAGCTTTCTGAGTTGGCACAGAAAGAACATTCTTTGTTGTGTTTTTTTGATGTTAGGTTCCATTTTAAGTCTTGAGATATAACAGAACCTAGAAACTTGAAGGTCTCTATTATTGATACTGTGTTGTCTAGCATTGTAAGAGGTGTACCGTGGTAGTATAGGAGGGTTTCTCCTACAATCTACCACCATTTCTATGGTTTTGAGTGTATTTAGTTCAAGATTGTTCTGGTGGCACCACAAGGCTAATTGTTCAACCTCCCGTCTGTGTGTGATGAGAGCTCTGAATTCACAACCTTCCTCAGTCACTTGAGTAATAACAATGAACTGCAATGAGGCTACTGAGCAAGAAAGGGATGTGTCATAGCTCTGATTACTTGACTAAGGACTACAAAGATTAATCTTCCCTTCACCTGGCAGACTCTCTTGATTACAAAACCTGAGTAAAATAAGTAGATTTAATGAATTCATCAGGATTTACTTCTTGTATACTGTAGTTTCAGGCTAAATAAATAATGTGAAAATTAAAATCATAGCCAGCTTGCAATTGGCATGGTTTGGATAAACTGTGCCTATAATCAATGTTTTTAATCAGTAGTTTTATGTTGCAGAATTAAAATTGTTCATTACGAAACCCATGCAGAATATGAGGAATAAATGTGTGAGCTGTCTCATACCAAACATCAATCAAAATGTTTGTTTCCAGCTTAGTAAGTTGTATGAACCCAAACAGTGTAGTTCGTTAATCATGATTTGTGACTGACTGTATTGATAAACCCCACTAAAGGGATTTACTAAAGGCCAATCCATTGATTCTTAATCCAAATTACATTCATCATTAATCAGTTTTCCACACTGAATTAAATTTTCCAGATGACTGGGATTGTTCTCCACATTAACTCATACATTTGAAAGTATATTGGAACTAAAGAGTTACAACAATATTCAAATCACATGTGCCATCTCATTTGAAGGTGTCTTAAAATATTTTAAACAATAATAAACTACCTTGCAAATTATTTTGAAAGCATTGCTTTGGAACATAAGGAAGATGAAGAAAACATTCTTCCAAACATTCAAATAGCCCAGTCTTCTAGACTTGAGCAGCTGCTTTGGAAACCAATTCAGGAAGTTGCTGCCTACACGTATGCAAACAGCTCCAAAGTTGTAAAATTTAGCCCAGTGAGGATTTCAGGTAGGAAAAAAAATAATCAAGTCAATCCATAAGACACATTCCATCCCAAGCTTCAATAGGCAGCAATGTGTGAAGGTGACTGGAATCTGTCATTCACGCTTCAGAAATCTGCATGACAAAATATGTCTTTGAAAAATCCATACAAAAAGTTGATGTACTGTATCTAACATACTCTCTCTTCCTATATAAACTAGAAATAGCTACATCTTCAAAAAGAAGTGTTCAAAGAGTGTCTCTTAAGGATAGCTGAATTTTAAAAATCATACATCTAGGACACAGGTGTCAAACTTGATTGCAACACAGGCTGGATCGTGACATATTGTGATTTTGTGGAGCCAGAGTGGGTGTGGCTTGCATGTGATGTATTCGGCACATGGGCCGCCAGTTTGACAGGCCTGATCTAGGGCAAGTTGCATACAAGGCTTAATGAATTAGGGCACAGGTGTCAAACTCACCGCATCATGTTACCGTCATGTGACATATTGCGACTTTTTTTCCTTTGTAGAGCTGGAGTGGGCGTGGCCTGCGCATGGTGCATCCGGACCTTGGGATGCCAGTTTGATGCCCCTGTATTAGGGAGACATATTAATTAAACCAAATTTTCTATTGTTAACTTTAGTTTTATTGAAGCACAAACAACAAAAGAAGGGACTAGTACATGAAACTTGCAGCATGGAAATTAGGTAATTTATTTACCCATATATCATAGCTGCTTGTGATACACTTGGCAAAAAACAGAAATTACCAGAAAATAACTAAAAATTGTTAATAAACTGGCCCTTGAAAGACAAGTAAAATATTAGGACATAAATGTTCATTATTGAGACATGCAACCCCTTGCACAATCACTCTAAATACATTTATATAGAAATATAGAAATTCTAATGAAAGGGACACAATGGCTCAGTGGTTGAGACCCTGAGTCTTAGACTGTTCAAGGGCAGCAGTTGGAGACCCGAGTGGTGCAAGATGGAGTGAGCTCCTGTCACTTGTTCCAGCTCCTGCCAACCTAGCAGTCTGAAAGCATGTAAATGAAAATAGATGAATAGGTATCGTGTATGTTGAACTCAAGGCCCGTGGGCCAGATCTGGCATATGATGTGGTTGGATCTGGCCCGCGGGGCCGTCCTGGTCTACCCAATGCAAAGAGGAAAGATTGGGCCAGCGTGGCTTCGGCCCAGTCTACCCAGTGCAAAGAGGAAAGATCGGGACAGCATGGCTTCGGCCCAGTCTACCCAGTGCAAAGAGGAAAGATCGGGACAGCATGGCTTTGGGCCAGTCTACCCAGTGAGAAGAAGAAACATGCTAGCAGTTTGGGGAGTGGCGTCAAGCTGGCCATGCCCTTTGAGTTGGCCACATCCCCCCAGTCAACTACACCCACCCAGTCAGCCACGCCTGGCCGGCCCCCCGAGGTCAACCACAGCCCTCAATGAAATTGAGTTTGACACCCCCTGGTGTATAAGCATGTGGGAAAGTAATAGTGTTCCATGTTTTGCCATATGCTCTGTGATGCAACATGATGTCTCCAGACAATGCTGACTCTTAGGTTTAAGAAACGGAGATGAGCACCCCCCCTCAAAAGCTGGTCGCAACTAGCAGAGTTAAAGCTGCAGGGACACCTTTATCTTTTTTACAGAAATTCTAGCAGTCACAGATCGCAGAATAAATGTCTCATAAAGTAAATATGAGAACAATTCAGTGCTTGTTTTCTGCCTCAAAGAATTAAGCACACATTTTTACATTTCTCTGCCATTTTTATTTTGTAGACAAAATCTGAATTGTTGTTGCTCTGAGGAATAATTACGAAGAGTGAGTAGCAACACCCTTCTGGGTTCCTGACCTTTCTTTTTGCTCCCCTTCACAGGATTGCATACACTTATTTGGAATTCCAACATTAGGAACAAATGCCACCTTTAAAAAGAAGTAAATGTCATGGCTTAGAAGTTTAATTCTTTCCTCTCAGCATTTGGCGCCTGTTTCTTTTCTCCGCTCAGAATTTAAGTGTGATTTGCCTGTGACAACCAGATAATAAGTTAGACTTATGTATGGGGACCTGTTCTATCTCTGCTCTTATTCATACCCTAAAGGCATCTGCAGGGAAAGATTTTTAAAAATTCTCATAGTCTAGAGCAATTTTATTTTATCATAGCCAAACAGCATCTTAACAGTTTTCATTCTCATGAATGTTAATAGGCTGAGAGCATACAGCATCAATACACTGCTAAGAAAAAGATTCATCATTCGAATGTTAATAAGTAGTCATAATTTAATTACACTGGAGAGCTTTGATTTACCTGCCAGTTGAACTTTTTTTTCATAATCTATCAGTGCTGGGATACTCCCTGAATTACACTGAGCTACCATAACGTGGGCCAGCTTTTCGCCTATCTTTGGCCATCTAGAAGTGTTCTGGAAAAATCATTGTTATCATAAGCTAACATGTCCAGTTAGTTGCGGATGATGAGAATTGTAGTCTAGTATTTCTGGATTCACCAGGTTAGGGGTATAATTATTGTGAATTGACCGAGCATGTTACAATGGAAAACAAATATTTGAGAAATGTTTCTATTATTATAATGTTGGCCCTGGAAAGCATACAGTATTGTACTGCTTCAGAGCTCTGTTTTGAGTGTTTCTTTAGATGATCATTTTTTGAGATTCTATTGTTATTAGATGTTGTGTCTGCCTTTCATTTAGGTGTAAAAAGTGATATACATGACTTTCCTTTTTTTTCAATCTCATAATTACAACCTGTGAGATAGATTGGTCTGAGAGAAAGAGAGTTGGACCCAAAGTCACATAGTGAACTTCCCTGGCTAAGTGGGGTTTAGAAGCTGGGTTGCTTGTTCCTAGTCAGTTTCTTAACCAGTTGAATGGAAGCTAGGAAACGATAAAAAGAAACCCCAGGCAATGTGATTCTAGTGCTGAATTAAACATAGACTTATTCCTCACTCATTGGACTATCATGTTACTGATGAATCCATTCTTGGTCCAAGCCACCACTGGATTTGTATTTGGCCGCCAAACAAGCAAACAACAACAAAAAATCAGTCTGTAGTTGCATACGAAGATAGAACTACAAATAAACTTCAGGGGTTTATTAGCAAGAAACTCAGTAATTGTTTTCAACAACATATTAAAAAAAACTTGGCAACTAGTGCAGGTGCTGCTGTTTTTTTATTATTTTTATCTCAGTGGATTAACTGAGCCATAGTCAGCAACCTAGAATCTGATGATATGCTAATTTAAAAAAAACATCATGGTTTAGCTTGGTTTGGAGTTCTGATTCTCACCTTAAATAGGGCTACTAGATCTGGGCTATCAAAACTCAAGTGACCATTAGATGGCAATCAAGAGATTCAGAAAATTCTAACACTTTGCTGCCATCTTGTGATCATTCAAATGTATGACACCTGGATTAATTGATACAAACAACAAAGATAAAGAAACAAAGAAATAAAATAAAAGGGGAAAATGTACAGGGCATATATTCACCAAGACACATACACAATATCTGTGTCCTTCCAATGCTGAGGAATAACCTTTATTAGAGAATATTTGGGCTGCAATAATTTACTTGGTCCAGATATCCATTTCCATGCAACAGAAACACTGTTCAAAGAATATGGACATTGAGAATAATAAGTCTTGTCTAAAAGTTGAGCCAATGGATGCAATGACTTGTTAGGCCACTGACTACAACAAGGTCTCTTATTTCACCTGTTGGAAAAGAGTTTTTCTTGTATCAACAGAATGCCTGACTGTCAGGAGTTGACATTCAGGAATACGCTCCTTTAGTGTCTCAAAAAAGGTTGGTTTGTTGTATTAATTTCAATCAACTGGAAGCTATTATAAATTCCAGTCAAAGTTTCATAGTTTTAAAGTTCCACACATTGTTGGCCTGGGGTTTTTTATTGTCTGTTTAATAAAAATTAAAACAACTTGTAATGTGTTCCTGTAACAATAAAGAGAGAATGGAACAAATTATGTACATCAGCCCTGTTAGATGATGTTGAGCTTTTGCAAGAGAAATTGGGTTAAGGATAGGTTGTAAGAGAAATTAGCAAAAACTAAATAAACTTATGGGTCCTGTGGAGTAGTGGTTAAAGTACTGGATGAGAAACCAGGAGACTCAGGTCCTTCTTTTCCTCCAGGCATGGAACATGCTATGTGACATCTGAGCCAAGGGCAGTCATTCTCTTTTACTCTAACCCAGAATATAAATATAATAAATAAACATAGGATGTGGAATTATTATCCTTCTACAGTTCCTGAAAGTGACTTCAAAATGTCTTTTTGCTGCAATTGTTCCTTTTAAATCTGCAGTCATTACTGCAGTGGCTAATAATTACTAGGAATGGCCCAAGTTGTTTCCTGGGAGTGTTTTTACTAATCTTTTAAGTGGGCCAATGTTTTATCTTGAACGTAGAAGACTAAGGAAGGACATTTTGGTCTTGACATTCACTCAGGCTAGGACTACCATGTGTGGTTTGCAAAAATCCAGATTATCACTTAGATGGCAGCACAGAGTAAGTTTTCCCTCTTTGCTGTCCCCTCTTGTTCTTCTGGAAATCTGGAGACTGCATGTCATAGTATTTATTTATGTATGTATGTATGTATGTATGTATGTATGTATGTATGTATGTATGTATTTATGTCCCAACTTTATTATTCTTATAAATAACGTAAGGCAGCAAACATACCTATTATTCCTATTTTTCACACAACAACAATTCTGTAAGGTAGGTTTAGCTGAGAGAGAATGGCTGAACCAAAGTCGCCCAGCATACTTTCATGCCCAAGGCAGGACTAGAACTCACAGTCTCCTGGTTTCTAAGCCAGCACCTTAACCACTAGACCAAACTGGCTCTGGTTAGGCACAATATCTTTTGTCTGGAAAACAGATATGGTTCCAGTACTGAACCATGTCTTGCTGTAGAAATACAAGCTACTCGTATCCAATTACACCGGGTGGGAGTCTTGTAGCTAAGGATGTAAGAAAGAGCTCTCAATTAAATGCAAGAATGAAGGTTATGGCAACTTAACATTCATTTTTTAACCTTAAATTTAATGTGATCTCTTCTCCCCTTCCCCCAATTTCTCATGAGATTACTTGCTTCAAGGATGCCCATGCCATGGAGCCATTGAAAGGAAGCCTTTATGTTTCCTTGCTCGATTGCTGCCAATTGTTATCACTCAGAAATCAGTGTTTGAGTCATCGGCAGCAGCTGCCATGCAAACAAGCTTTTTGTATGAGTGCCCAGTTGGGCCTTTTGTTTTGAAGCTTGGGCAGCCAAATATGATGGCTTCCAGCAAGGCAGAAGAGATTTCTCCCGTTACAGCAGGACAAACAGCTCCGTTGGCTTTGCGATCCAAGAATTTATCTTTGCATATAGCTTACCGTACATTTCTAAAAATTAAGTTTTGAAATTATACAAATTTGACTTGTGGCACATGTTGCAGTGTAAGTGTTCTTTTCTGTTATCTTAGTCATCCAGGATAGCATTTCTCTCAGTCCACAACCCCCTACAGGGTTGTTGTTAAAGGGAAAATTAGAGGGGGGAACACGATGTACACTGCCTTGAGTTTTACAACTCAACGAAGAATTTAAATGTAATTAAATCTGAAATCTTTCATATCTTTAATTTTTTTTAATGAAGAATATTTATGACTGTTTCCTTTTTAAAAGGTCAACAGTGGTGGGGAAGAAATTGAAATAATTAATTGTACTTGTTATTTCCCTCCCCCCCCCCCAATGAATGCACTGATTACAAATTTGAAAAGGGTATACCGGTATGTGTATTTGGTCATAGAGGTACGTTTCATCAAAAACCTCAAAGTCAGGAAAACATTCAGGCTATTCTGGCATTTGGTCTTGGTTGCAGTGAGTGTTGAAATCCATTTTCTCCCATCTATGCTGAAGGAAATATAGTAGGACCTTCCATGCTTTTTACTTAAAAGTTCATGTTCTTGGTGAACTTTCTTTCAAAAGACTTTAAGCAATTTCCCTCCCAGAACTTTCAGTGGGATGCTTGAGGAAACATCTGCCAACATCTCCTTTTGGTCAATAAATTGTTTTGCTACAGGAATACTTCATTTAACAAAAGCCTTGCTGAGCGATTGATCAACGTTAAAACAATGCTGAAAAAGTAAGTTTACTATTGGTCCTCACACTTACAACTGCATCGACAGTTGCTTTAAATGCTGAGGAACCTCTTAGAACATTACATTATAAAGTAGAAAGGGGATACTTCTTTTTACTGCAAGAACCGTCACGTGTCATGGATTGATGATACCACCAGATGAGAGGGCACACAGCTGGGCTGAATGGACTCACAGGTAGACTCCAGAGAGTGGATTTCTTGATCTCTGTTGCTGAGAATTCTGGGATTTGTTCTGCATCTAGAGATCCGATGATCTTCTAGGTTTTATGATTTTCCGGAGCATATTTAACATATATTAGCCAAATATTATATTGAACTTGTGTTCATTGTTATTTCTATTCAACATGCTTGGCACATAAAGCATTATTTATTGGTATTTGTCTGCAAGTAATTCTTTGTGGCAGGACCTGTGCTGTGCACATTTCTCACTGACTTTTCTCCAGAATGCAGTATTAAAGATTATGGAAATCTGCACTTTGATGTCTTTCCCAGTGGTAACCCATTTAATAAAATGAAGAATTCAAGATCAAGAGAACAAGATACTAGCTGATCTTGTTGAAGATGTGAAGAGAAATGGGAAAAATCTCACTAGTTTTAGAGATTTTGCATGAACCGAAAAAAATGAAATTATGATATATGATGATTAGAAAAAAATAGATTATAGAAGAAAATGTAAGTCATGCTGTAATCATAGACTAAGCAGTTAATTCTATAAGTTTATATCTATATTTATAACTGCTGTAAAGAACTTCAGAAGCTCCTTTACATTTTTTCCTGCACTGTGGCCTTGTCTTTTTCTTCGAGGTATTAGTTCTCATTAGTTGTTAGTTTTTATCTTTCCTTTGGGAAAAAAAAATAAAGCATATATTTATATAATAAAGAATGTATGCAATGTATGTATGTAAAATATAAAATTCTGTTGCTACTGCTTTGGTCTGTGTCTTCCTCAGTCTTAGGTCCTCTTACTCTACCAGAGGCCTAGAACTTTGAGGTTTCTGTGTGGTATCTTAGCTGTCCCTTAGCACTTCACTCTTCTCGACAGAGAGCTCTGAAGTGGTTCCTGGGATCTATTGGACCACTTTTCCAGCTTAGGAGTCACAGCTTGGAGTGCTTCTACCATCACTGGAACCCTTTGCTTCCCACATCTTCTCTACTTCCTCTTTCAGGCTCTGGTACTTCTCCAGCTTCTCATATTCCATCTTCCCGAAGTTGTTGTTACTTGGCATCATTGCATCTATCATATTGCTATCTTCTGGTCCTTGTCCACTGGCATAATATCTGGTTGATTGGCCAGTACCTGCCTATCCATCTGGATCTAGAAGTCCCACAGGATCTCAGCACTGTTATTCATTACAGTCTTCTGTGGTATCTCCTATATGGAAGGAGGATCTAACCCATACACTGTGCAAATGTTCTTGTACACAATGCCAGCTACTTTGTTGTGCCATTCAGCTTTTCCTGCCTGTATCTTACAACTTGTCATTAGTTCTACAGGGCCTTCTGCATTGTCTGCACCTTAGGCCCCCTCTAGTATGTGGTACACCCCAGCTTCTATGGATTTGGTGCTTAGTGCCTGTTCTTGTGTTGTTATGATCAGTGATGTCTTTTAGTTCAGCTGCTTTCAGACATCATAGTATTTTGCTCGCCCTCTTTCTGACTGGTATAATCTCTACATTTTTGAAGAGCTTCAGGATCTTCATGTTGGCAGCCTCAATATACCAGCTCAATATACTGGCAGGGTATCTAATGAATGGCAGAGCATACGTGTTGGCGGAGTGATCTTGTTCTTCCCATTGAGCTGGTTCTTCAGAAGTTGTATCCCTTGGTGGTACTGGAGAACAATATTTCTTTATTGTGTCTTATTTATTTATTTATCTATCTATCTATCTATTTATTTATTTGAGACCCGGGTATTTGTTTACAGAGAACTAAAACTCCAGGAAGGTCTCAGAAATTGAGTTCACCATCACTTGTTGTTTACTATTTTGGTATAAAAAGCGTTTTTTTGTTATACATTTTCACTATAACTCATAATTGTTGATTTTTTTGTTTTCCTCCCTTGTTTCCGCAGGCTGGCAACTGGGACAATCTTTGGGTATGCTGCAATTCATCTTGATATCTGCTTAATTTGGTTAGATGCTCATGTCAACATCAACATTGCTGGCTTTTAGTAAAGCTTTAAAAACTTGGCTGTGTACCCAAGCCTGGGGCTCTGAGTATATTAAGGGCCCCGAATTCTTGGCTTTGGCGTAAATTGGTTACTTATCTCAGCTGCTGTATATATTTATTTTGGATGTTTTTATTGTTTTAAATGTTTCTTAATGTTCATTTTTGTAGTAGTTTTTAGAACTGAAAGCTGCCCAGATTCAGTGGATGAAATAATTAACTATAGAAATTGAATGAATAAATGAGTAAATATATAAATAAACACCCTATTAACATCTGTAAGCATCACATTTTTCCAAGAAAATTAATTCTACACCAATAGTCCGATTTTGTGCCACTGTGCTTCATGGGGTCCTCAGGCTGAACCGTAATGGTCAAGTTGGTGCCTGCAATCAAGCAAATAAAACTCCACCCCTTTTTACATACTTCATATGTAAAATGAATAGTGAAAAGAGTGGTTCAAAGTCCTTATAGTGTCAACAGGGGATATAAGTGATAAACATATGCATTGCAAATCTATAGAGATTCTCAGTTATCCAGGTCATGGTTATCCCAAAGGTGCTTTTTCAAGAGGCAACTGGACTTTGTTTTTTCTTTGAAAACGTTTGCTTCTCATCCAAGAAGCTTCTTCAGAAAAAGCACCTTTGGGATATGCATCGCACTCAAATCCTATAACGATCATTTATTTTAAGCAACTGAGATGCTTTTCACACATACATTGTTATGGAGCTTTTAAGCATCACTGGTGTTACTGTGTGGATTGACTCCAACATAATTGATTCTGTGGAAGTTCTGTTCTGTTCTTACCTTTGAATTGTCTTGTTCCCTGGCTCACACATCTGACAGAATGTGTAATTTGCAAGTAAATGTCTGTCTGGAGAAGAAAGGCAATTGGTTTTTTTTTTAAATCAATTTTTGGCTGCTAAATAGACTTTCTCCATGGGCACAGTAGTTTGAAACACAAAACAAGCTCTGGATGAGTTGTGCTTTAGAATCAAAGATAAAGAAAATCCTCTCAGGTTCTCTAAATAACGCTTCAGGGAAAAAAAAAAGAAAATTGGAGAAGCAGATGATATTTGAAGAAATGGGTAAGTATAACTCATGAGGGTGCTGTAATTTTTTCCTTGGTCATAATTACATCGGGGGGGGGGGTTGCTAGCTTCTCAATAAAAAGAATTAATACAGATAGGCCTCAGTTTAGGAATATTTCTTTAATGACTATTCAAAGTTACAATGGCACTGAAAAAAGGTGACTTAAATTGGTCCTTGCACTTGCAACTGGTGCAATATTGTGTGGTCACATGATCACAATCTGGACACATGGCAATCAGCATGTATTTACAATGGTTGCAGTGTTCTGGGGTCACATGATCATCAATTTGGGACCTTCTCGGCTGGCTTCTGACAAGCCAAGTCAGTGGGGGAAGTTGGATTCACTTAACAACCATGTGATTCATTTAATGGCCCCAGTGATTTGCTTAATGGCCATGGCAAAAAAAGATGTAAAATCAAGTGTGACTCATTGACTGCATTCTAGTTCCAACTATGGTTGTAAGTTGAGGACTACCTATATGTAGAGTTTCAGCTGAGACGCAATTGAGCAGTATGATCATTTAATTCAACTTTTTTGAAAAAGGATTTTGTTAAGATGCCTGGTGTTCCTGGATTCTCTTGGATTAAGATATGGGGATAAGAGATATGTAGAACTGTGAGTTTAACATTACACTCAGGATCTTTCATGGAGTTAAACTGGACATTTTTTTAGGAAATGGGCTAAGATTTTTAACTTGGCTTTAATGTCATGCCCTGATACCTACTTATGAATTAATGAAATGTGAACAAATGCAAGCATTTCTCCCTAAGCTCTAAGGTGCAGCATTAAATTCAGAGAATGTGGCCTCATCCTATGTAAAATAACATGTAAAGAGCCACTGGGTCCTTTGAGATTTCATAACACGATCTTACCATCAAGGATCCCTTGGCTAACTTTCCAAGGAACGCCAGATTCCTGGAGCTTAAAATGAAATTTATTTTATTTTATTTTTATTTTACAAAATTTATATACCACCCCACTCCCGTAGGACTCAGGGCGGTGTACAAGGTAAAAGCACATAAAAACATTAAATAAATGTAATAAAACCCCCATTTAAAAACACATTCACACACCATTCGCTTCAGCCCCAACAGTATAGACAATGGGCTGTTTCCATAGTGTTCAAAATGCCAACAGTATGACAATGGGCTGTTTCCATAGTGTTCAAAATGCCAACAGTATAGACAATGGGCTGTTTCCATAGTGTTCAAAAACTGGCTGTGAGCTCTCAAAAAGGTGGATGAAAGCCAAGGAAAGCATAATAAGCTGTGGAAAATCAGTCAGGATAGTCCGAGCACGAGAAAAGTTTGCTGTTTGCAGCAATGCCTCCTCCCTAGACCAAGGCAGAGGCCAGAATGAGGGAAGAGTGGTCTTGCTTCCTCTAGAAATTAATGCCAGAGGAGAAAAAGAAAAGAAAACAAAGAAAGTTCAGTTGCCTCTTGAAAAAAGCACCTTTGGGATAACCATGATCTGGATGATTGAGAATCTCCATAGACATAAAGCCAGAGGAGTTTCTAGCTCTGCCCCTGAACAGGAAAATGTCATGTCCTGGAAAATTGCTACTTCATTTTTTTCTAACTTTCGAAGAGATTAGTTCTACGTAGTTCAAGTTTGCCAGCAAAAGAAATCCCTCTTCTGTAGGCAGTGTAGCATCACAGGATACTGTTATAACAACCTATAACAGCAACAGAGAGTATATAGGAGTTGGGGGTCCTTGGTGCTCTCTGAGCTTGTTTTCTTGCAGATGTTTCATTATCCAAACTAGGTATCACCAGTGCATTATCAGTTTGGGTAATGAAACATCTGCAAGAAAACAGCCAAGCTCAGAGAGCACCATGGATCCCTCATTTCAGCCCTGAGCTGAAAACGTTCTCCTTTATTGATACAGGAACTGTTCTAGAAAATCTGTTAACAGCAGAACATGCTGAGGGCAGAATTCACCCTTCTGGGACAGAAGAACAGGAAGACTAGTAACAATATTAGTTGGAGATAAGATGAAAAAAGCCATTCATGCATCATGTATTTCATTTTCTTTTTTACTAGTCTTGTGACTTCTCTTGGAACCAAATGCTGTTTTGTGTTAGAGGTAGATAAACTTGGAATTGGGAAAGTGATCGCAGAAACGTTTGCATATTGATGGGCCAAGTAAGTGCATGATAAGTTTTTAAACAAGGGGAAAACAGACAGGTTACAAGCAGGAATTGGGAAGAATACAAAATGATAATAATAATAATCACCCACAAAACGTCTAGTGTTGGGTTGTGTAAAGGAAAAACATTGTCATTTTGGTATTTTAAAGTTCTTCAAAGAAGCCGCAGCTTTTAAACAAAAGTCCTGTTTCCATCTTCAGGAAGGAGAGACCGATTCAGTTCTGCTTTGATGTTGATGGCTTGAAACCCTCAGCGGATTCCAGCTACGGGCACCCATGTCCCTGGAGGAATGATTTTGAGAAAGGGCCTCCATATTGCAGAGGGACTTTGTACAAGTAGAATAACCGCTTTTGAATGTGACATGTGCATTATTTTACGTACAATACATATGTACTTAAATATTTATTTTTGTAAATATCTGGGAAAGTCTTAGTGTCAGTCCAAAGGAACAAAACACAAGAATAAATGAAGATAACTGAGAGAAAAGTTCAGAAAGTTTTCTTGAAGAGAATAAAATGGGATGCTAATTTAGCCCATCCATTAGTACTGAAGCCACATTCCTTGTGACCCCAAGATTTCATGTCTCAGAACCACAAGTTGGAAAAAGTTATTTTGGGCCAATTCCAATCCCTCTCAGTGCAGACATCCAAATTAAATATGTCTGGTATACTTTCACCAGTTCTGAATGATGTTTGAATAGCCCTGTTAGAATCAGAATGAAATTGGTCTTTATTTGCACAAGGTTACTATAAGCTCTGGATATGTAATGGAGAGCATTGCCAGCTTGTGGAAAAGCACTAAAGGAAGTGAACACCACAACCAGCTCAGCTGTAGCAGTTGCCTTCTTTTGGAGCTTCACACAGAAGGTTCTACGTTGGCTGTTGCTGTGTCCCCTGATATGGGGACTAAATCAATTCATTTTTAATACAGCTAAATAAATGGATAATTAAACTTGTTATTCTTCGCTGTACTACAGATGGTGTTTGAGGTCAACTGCTAAGCATTTACTCTAAAATGTAGCCTAAAACACAACATAAACTTAGAGGGATTTTCCTATTACATAATTTAGATAAATGTCAATGTGCTGTGGAGAAGAACATCCTTCCCTTATGTTCCATTGGAAGATGAGATTTTAGACAAAAAAAATATAATCTTCTGAATTTGTGTATTCCAGTTACTAGTCTGGGGAAATGCAATTCTGCAGCATTTGGGAAACAGGTAAGCAGCACTGATATTGAATAATTCTAATGAAAATACTTAATTGGTTGTAAAAATTATTTATTATATCCTTTTTTTCAAATTCTATCCGACATTAGTAATATTTTACAAATAACAGCTGTCGAATCATAGCATTCCCTATAAAATGCACCCCTATATTAGACCTCAGTAAAATAGAAAATTCAACCAAAAATATAAATACAAAGCCAAAATGAAGTATACTAAATACAAACACTGGAAATTTAAGTAAGTACCCACAACTTGCAGAAATATACAGATTTTAAACATAATTACAATTCTTAAGTCAGTAGCCTGCTGAACGAACTGAATATATTACTTACAGTTTGAATTAATATTTTTATTATCTTACTTTCTGTAGCATTGCTGGTGAATGCATAGCCAACTATCACAAACTCTTGTTTCATAATTCTTCATTTTTGGTTGATTACATTCCCTATCAAATTACATTGAGAATTGCAGCCTTTGTTTTTGGCTGTCATGACTTTTTCCAAAAGTGGCTGTAAAACCAATGTCCTATATTTTTATTTAATATGATTAGAAATAATTAAATGGTGATTCACTGATGATAAAAATAATTAAACGTTGATTAAGAAAAACAAGCAAAAATGGGTAGAAATGTTATTGAAACAATTTATTCTTTCCATAATCCTTAAGAGTTCCCTTTGCTTAGAGTTCTTCTGAGCAAGAAAAAAGCAGCAAATATATGACCAGGAAGAATATAATGGGAATTATTCTGCAGGCATTACAGAGTGGTGTTTCATCCTGGGTAAAAGTAAAAGTCCCCAAAGCCCCATCCTTTATTCTATTGTGACACTGGCAAAGCAACATTTACTGGGACCTGACTGGGCTGAGGTGCTGGAGAAATGTTGCTGATCGACTGCTGAGGAACAGAAGCTGCCTCCATCTTGCTGATGTGTATGAAACGCAGACGAAGTTTCAAAGCAGGCCTTAAATTGCAAATGATTTTCTCAACCTTTAATAAAAAGAAAAAAAGGTGAAAGAAATGTCACTATAAATTATGCAGTTATTAGAATTAGCTTGGTTTTTATCCTGCTTGTCCTTGAAGGCTCGGGGTTTTAGGTATTTATTAGATCTCTAAGGCATCAGGATGGCAATAATAGCCAAATATGAAATCCAAGGGCTACAATTCTATATTTAAAACGGGGACAGAGAAACAAAGCTTAAAAATGTCTAACGAATTATAAAATGCAAACATCCACCTCACTTCCAAAACCGCCATCGTGCATTTATTCCCTAAGACATTTATTTCTGACCTCAGTTCTCAAACATCTAGCAGTCCTATCTCATTTCCAATTTAAGCTGGTTTCTAGTCTGAAGCAGTTTAAGTGGCAATATAATGAAGATGATAGCAGGGAGTCTTCCAAAATTCATTAATACTAATTCTAATTAAAGTGGCCTACTGACATTAAAAGGGCAGGATATTAAAAAAACAAAAAACAAACAAAGAAAATTACATTAAAAAGTGTTAAAAGCTTCACACTTGATTCAAAATGTCTAATATTTTTTCTCTATAAAACCCGAAGAGCGGAAAAATCTTCAGTTGGCTTCTTCTTATTCACAGGGCAGGCCTTCTCCTGTGGAATTTTCATTTGTTGACCTCAGATGGGAAAGTGAATAAAACTTCAATTCTATTCCAAAGTGCTATTTCTTGTCAGAAATTCACTTACTTGGTCCTTCACACTGTCTCCTGTAAACATATACTTCACATGGTACAGAAAATCACAGATGGGATCCATGTAGCTGAGATGCATGTTGCATTGATCCACTTCCAGAAGCATTTCATAAAAAGCTACTCCAATCTATTGCCAGATACAAACACAAACAGTACTGAAAACACGTAATATTTTTCCCTATGTTGGGTCAGTTCAAATTTGATTTATTTTTAAATTCCAACATTCATATTATAAAGTTAACATTTATATTATGATTATATTTTCTAAGTTTTTCATTCCTTTTTGTAAAACTGTTAAGAAATTGACAACAAAAAAACATTTAGTATTTATATCCCAAGTAAGGGAGTAAAAGGAAAAAAAATGATAATAAATGAAGAGGAAAAACATAATGACTTCTATATGCAAAAGTATTATTAATAATATGTAAAATATCAGTCATAAAGTGGATTTTCATAAGAATGCATACATAACTAAATGTTTTGGGTAAAGTATATTGTATAACTAATGTTAGATAATATTTGTGGATTAAGATTACAGGCCATATTTTGTCACATATTTGTAATATTAGCTATAAGACCATATTACTGTAAACCCCTAGAGCTTTAAAAGAAAAGATGGCATAGGCTACTAAACTGGATAGTGGTTTTTCAGAATTAAGTTATCAATTGTACTAATGTAATAATTCTATAAAAGATCAACATTCTGCATTAAAAAAGTTATTATCAAAACAGTTGGATGATTAAAAAAAACTACCTGCAGCAAAAACAACATTTCCAAGTTTTTGGTCTTGGAAATGAAATCTCTTTATAGCAATGCATATCTATAGAGTATTTAGGTGAAAATGCTTTATTATGAACATGGTAAAAAATAACTAAGCAAGCATTTTGTGCATTCTCAGCTGGCTAGCTATTGAATGCTGAGATAAAAACCCACACAAAAATTCCTCCCGTTTACAGAGAGAGCTTGAAATCAGCTATGTTTAGCTATCTATGCTGAAGTGTAATGAATTTTTTGACACCCAGAATGTCCTTAAGAATTTATTTTTAAAACTTTTTTTATGTTTGAAGAAATGAGATAATGAATACTGAAATCAAAGGTCCTGTTTTTGTTTTTGCTTTTATTTTATTTTTGATGCAAACTGCCTTTGGGCTTCTCTGCCAATTCCTGGGACAAATGGGTAACCCTCTTGCAATACTAAATCAGCAACACATGATAGCAAAAAGAAAGGAGACCCCTAAGATATCCTAAGTTTACTTAAGTAATATGGACTGATCTTAATTTCATAGTAGAAATATGATAAGAAAGCAGAGTGTTTAATTTTACTAAAGAAGCAGATACAGCTGAAGTCCATCACAGAGAAAAAAAAAACAGCTCTGCAGAAATGCCAGTGAAAGAATACAAATACTTCTTCACTAAGTCAATTCTACTTGGAAGTTTATAAAAACAATCTTGTAAGTTTGCTCCAAACTTCCCTTCAGAAAAGGGACTTTTGCCCAATTCAGAAAATTTCTGACCCATTATTTTGCAAAATCTAAACATTGCAGGTGTGTGTGTGTGTGTGTGTGTGTGTGTGTGTGTGTGTGTGAACCTACCTCTAGCATGCATCTTGTCCTCTCTTGCTGGAACCGCTGTAGAAATGGGCCAACAAGATGATAGACATAAAGGAGCTGGAATTCAGTCTTAACTATTGGAATCAACACTTCGGTGAGAAATCTGTAATATTTCATAAAGTATAATAAATTAAATCCTCAAAAATGAAAGTAGCTGAAAATAGTTAACATTATATATTTTGAAAGCTCCTAAATTCTATCAAGACTCAATTATTACTGATAGCAATAGGATACAGATTATTAAATGTGACTATAATTGGTATTTAAAAGGAGCTTGATAGGAAGATGTGATCTATCTGCAGCACATACAAACTACCAAAGATGATACTCAACAATTGCAGATTTCAACCATTAATACCTACTTTGGAATGAGGGAAAGCTGGCCAATGCTCGAATGGTGCCAGACAGCATGTGCCAATGCTAATGTGTAGCTACAGCACATCTCGGAGTAAGACTGGTGACAAGCTGTGAAGTCAAACAGCTGGAATGGATACCCAACCCATTCAGTCTCTGAAGTCAAACTAGGACTGTTGATAACACTCACAATCCGTTCATGGAGGACAATCCAGTAGGGCTCCTTGGAAAACAAAACCAGCCCCACAACAAAGATTAGAGAGCTTTCAGCTAACATGTGCATAACCTCAAATAGAAACCTCAAGGACAAGATATGGTTTCAAGCTATCATGACATGGGAGACATCATTTCCACATACTATGTGGGGCCTTGCTGTCAGTCCCTTCTAGCTCAATATTACAATTTTCTAATAATGCAATGAAACCAAGAGAAAGAGGGTGGAATCCTGTGGGAAAAACCAGGTGTGTATCAACTACTGATGTAGGAAATAGTACAGCCAGGTAGAATTATATTACATCTTCAAACAACAGTTCTTGGAATGCTGTCCTTTACAAGACTGAAAGCATCCTGAGTACTTCAAATACAGTCTAATGCTTAACAATTGTTAATAGAATGAGTGTGCATGTGACCACACATACCTCATAATAAATAACAGAAATGCACACCTTTTCTTTATCCTATCCTTGCTTTGTATCTGCTGTGAGGACCCAAATATGTGATCATTATGTATTTGTGATTCAAAAGGGCAGAGGAAGAATTTATTTCTCTCAAAAGACAGTGAGGCCATGTAATCTACCTTTACACAAAAAGTATATCCTTGAAAAGGCTGCGTTTCTAATCTCTAGAAGATGACTTTAATTCTTCGCATTCAAAAGGTTGTACAAACTTTCAATTAAAAATAAACAACAACAAAAAACCCATGTAAAAAAAACCCAACATGTTCCAATTCATAATTATTTATCACGTATAGGAATTGGAACTTTTGCACCTAACCCTTAGGTTGCCTTTCTCTTTTTTTAATTGGAATTTTAAACCCCCGGGTAACTTACAGGCAAGGCGGTGATAACCAAGCCAATTGCATTCATCCAGGCCGTGATATTTTCTCTGGGCACCAGAGGCTGACTGTTAGGAAAACAAGAGGAAAAATCACTGTTTTGGTACTCTGGATTCTGGCACAGGGACAGTAAAGCTATGCATGCAGGTAGTCCTTGACTTATGACCACGATTGAGCCAAAAATTTCTGTTGCTAAATGAGACAGATTTTTGCCCCATTTACGACCTTTCTTGCCACAGTTGTTAAACGAATCGCTGCTGTTGTTTAGTTAGTAACACGGTTGTAAAATTAATCTGGCTTCCCCATTGACTTTGCTTGTCAGAAGGTTGTAAAAGAAGGTTCAGATGGCCCCAGGACACTGCAACTCGTCATCAATAAAATTTGGTTGCCAAGCATCCAGATTTTGATCGCATGAGTATGGGGATGCTGCAATGGTCGTAAGTGTGAAAAATGGTCATAAGCCACTTTTTTTCAGTGCTGCTGTAGCTTTGAATGATCGCTAAACAAATAGTTGTAAGTCGAGGACCACCTGTGCTTTTTAGAATCAAATCAACTAAATAAATTTCAATAACTTTTCCTCTTTTGATCATATCGAACTGATAACAATTTATGTTCTAGCTCTATAATATTGGGATCATTTCTAAAAAAAAAAAAACAGTTCTACATACCTTTTCAAGACAACATTCAGAAGGTCATTGCCTACATCCTTCCCTGGAACAGCCAAGGCCATGAGTTCGACACAGGTCACATGGAGGGCATGGGCAGCTGGATTAGGAAATTCATTGAACCGCCAATCACAGTTTGGGAATGGACTGGAGGATTTACCAGCCATCGGTGATTGCAGTTAAGCTAATAAACTACTGTATTTTATAGGAAAGAAGCATTGAAACATGATGTCATAAACCTAACAGTTGCTTCCTGGCGGGATCATCACCTGGTGGGGAGGAAGGATGGACCAATCAGCTGTTAGTCGGCTCAGCTGAAGTCTTATATTGGCTCCTGGAAGTATCACTTAGCTCTCTGTCACAGGCAGTGACAAGTACTCAACAGGAGTGACTTTACAAAGCACCCCTCCTTGAAGTATGAAAGCTGTGGCATGTCGAGACAACTCTTCAGCCAGCCAAGTAAAAACGCTGTGCACCACACACACATATACACAATTGGGGAGAACTTTTCAAGCAACCACAAACTTTCTAAAGGATGCTCTAATGCTTGAAGATGGCATGTCCATTCACATTTGCAAAGTAAGACACTCTGACCAGCATACATAAGCATATGTTAGTATTTCCTATTAAAGAACATAATACGTTGTTACATTCTTAATAAACTTCCCCAGCTCCAAAATTTAATAGTAAACTAGTTAAAAGACAATTGATGCTTTGCTCTTTCTGTTTTTTAAATTTAGCTTGCCTACTGAAATTCGCCTTGGACTGCAAGGTGAACAAACCTGTCAGTCCTAGAGGAGATCAATCCTGACTGCTCTTTAGAAGGCCAGATCCTGAAGATGAAACTGAAATACTTTGGCCATCTCATGAGAAAGAAGGACTCCCTGGAGAAGAGCCTAATGCTGGGAGCGATTGAGGGCAAAAGAAGAAAGGGACAACAGAGAATGAGATGGCTGGATGGAATCACTGAAGCACTAAGTCAGTGTGAGCTTAAATGGACTCCGGGGGATGGTAGTGGACAGGAAGGCCTCGAGGAATGTTGTCCATGGGGTCGCAATGGGTCGGACATGACTTCGCAACTAACAACAACAAATGCCCTTTAGGAAAAGAGCAAGCAGAACCTGGGGGGAGGGGCGAGGTAAAACAAGTCATTAGTGTAGAGTCATGACAGTCCCACAAATGGGTCTAAGTCCAACCTTTCCTAAATTCTGTTGATTTTTATCTGGTGCCAATCTAGTTAGTTGACTAGATTCTTATGAATAGCATTGATCAATAAATCTTCTTAACTGGAACTTGATGTGTAGTTCTGATTCTTTATGCCTGATCTTTGTGCCCATAATCACTAACAATGATGATGATATTTTCATTCTGCCTTTTATATACTTTGATTAAATCAACAATGTACAGTTTTCCCTAATACCAATCATGTTTTAAAGTAGATCTGTGCTTAAAGACGGATATGTATAATTTCTATATAATTTTCCACAAATCTCAGCATTTTATGTATCATAGGAGTTCAGAGAAACCTATGCTGGTAAAAGTCTTCAGATATGTCCCCAGTCATGGGGAAATTAAAAACATGAAAAAGCCAAAGATAAGGGTTAGGACCAAAATCCTAGTCCTCCCCTTGTTAATTTGTTCCTTATTTCTGCATATTATGAGTTCTAATGTTTTTAAGTTTGTAAAGGCAGTCATATTTGTCGCAGATGTAATTTTTCCAGGGCATACATCTGAGCATTAAGAGATCCTGTTTCTATCCAACTGATTTTTCAAGTTTCTTAAAAGCTTCTTAAAAGAATGCCTAACTTATACAACAACACAATACAATAAGCCAATGAAGAATTATATGTCGAGTAAATACAGGGTGAAAATTAACTTGGCAAGGTTTGATCAAGAAGTCCAAATTTTCAGTGCCTTCTCCCTTTCCACTGTTTTCAAGACCATCAACAAATTGGTCCAATTGTTGGGCACTTGATCCATTATCTTGATGGACTCCATAATTGATTACACTCTTTGTTGCTTAGCATTTTAATTGTCCAAAGGGCACCTGAGCCCTTAATGCCATTATGATGTTCTATTGAAAAATTAGCATGGCCTCTTCAGACTTGCTAACCTTGTATCATACAACATATATGCTTTCCAGAGCCTATTCATTCCACTGATATGGAGCAGCAATGAAGGAAGACTGTGTTTAGCCGTTCAATTAATTGAGATAAATTCTACCCAAGTAATCACACTTGGGGACTCCTTTGAGAGATAAGCAGAAAAGATGCCACAAGCCATTGTGCATCTTACAATGAGTCAAAAAGAGCTGTTTGTAAATTTCCTACTGCTAAGAATGCTATAGTCATTAGGGACTGAATGGCATATAAACAGCTTTCATTCCATGACTCCTAAAACTGAAAAATGCAGAGAGAAATCTGGCACTCTTCTGATGGCTATTTGGCATGCTTAGTTTGAATCTTAATAATCATAGAAGAATCCCATTCAAGGCACTGAGCGAGAGGATTGGGGATTGTTTTTTTCTCCAGATAGAGCTTAGAATTTAGTTCTTGCAGTTGAGTTTTGTTTTAATCCTGTGCCTCTTTAGCTTTCCTTTCATCTTGTGAAGTAAAAGGACTGTGGTTTTATTTATTTTATTCATTTTATATTGTTTTATTTATCATATTTAGATTGGGTAGTGATTCTGGCCAGTTTACAGATAAAAAGCCATAAAATAAAACAAACACAGTTAAAAACAGAGTTAAAAAGCAAATTAAAAAGCAGGAGTGCCCTCAAGCTACCAACCACCCCCAGGATTGCATGCTATTCTTCAATTCCCATACCAGTTGGCAGAGCCAGGTCTTAAACACTCTTCTAGAAGGTCAAAAAAAGGGGGAGGGGGTTTCCTGGGATCAGGATGTTCCTAAGGTGGCGCAGTGGCAGAGAGGGCTCTCTTCTTAGACTCACTGGTTGAAATTCTTTAACTGATGGGGTTCACAACATACCCTCGCTGCTTTATTGGGAAGGGTCGATGAAATAGGGACAAGCCAGTTGGTTGGGTAATCCAGCTCCATGTCATGAAGGGCTTTGAAGATGATAAGCCATCTTGAATTGGACCCAGGACAAACTCATGGATCCAATGCAGCTCATGTAGCAAGGTGTCACATGAACAGCCTGTGATATGCCCAAAACCGCTTGCATGGCCACAGTAATAAAGCATCTGAAGTCTACCTTTTGAATTGCTAGGATCTCAATAGGAAATCACAATATAGAATTCTATATTTCAGTCCTTGGAGAATCTTAGGGAAGACCTTTCTGCTTGGCCAGCAGACCTTTTATAAGAAGCTCCTAAGAGAGATATGATTTGACTTATGTAAATGTAAGTACATATATTCAAACTTTGCATGAAACTGTATGAAACTTTGCATGCTTGAAATGCTAGCATGGTTCCAATGGGTAGACATAATCTTGGGGCCAATTTGGGAAAACTCTCTTGAAATGCTCCTCAAATATGTCAATAAATACCAAAAAAGATTATTCCCTACTGTTCCCTCATTCAGCTTCTGCTGCAGAACAGTGTTCTGTTGTTTTTAGAAAAAGTAAGAGAAAAAGATCTGATTTTTTTTACAAATGATGTGGTACATACTGAATTTTCCATGGTTTACATTTTTTTCTGCTTGTATCTTCTTTTTCCCACATTTCTACAGAAAACACATGCTTAGTAAAAACCCACCAAACCCACAATCTTAATTATGTGTGCAGTTCAGTTGGATTGACCTATGACTCTTCTGAATCTGTATGTAAACTAATGTTGTGCCACAGTGAATATAACAAACATAACTGATTAGAAATTTTCCACATCCTCCGAAGAAAGGAAGGATAGGAAGGAAGGAAGGAAGGAAGGAAGGAAGGAAGGAAGGAAGGAAGGAAGGAAGGAAGGGAGG
>JANHJO010001955.1:18438-29720 GCA_032468235.1 Pseudoxyrhopus heterurus | reverse complement strand
TGAGTTTGTTTTCAATAAAACTACACTGTACCTTTTACAACTGGTGCCGATCCGGGTGTTTGGAGCATGGGACAGAATAAGTAGACCTCTCAAGTCTACTGAAGGTATGGATCAAGGATGGTTCAACAATGAGTGAATGCAATCCTCATTTTCTTATCTCAGAACTGAGAGGAGAACAAATACCTTTTTAAAATAGACTACACATAGCCATCATACAAGAATCTCATTCTTCTGCTTGATTATCAAATGGCTTCATATGGCTGTTGTAAACACAAATCTTCCAAATATATTTTACTCCAATCTAAAAAAAAATGAAATTAAACCAAATGCTGCTGTGTGAAACAGGTATACCTACAGTATGCTTATAACTACCACTATTCAGGAAGGAAAGGCTAGAATATCTAGACATAGCCATATGTATTCATAAACATTAGCAGCCTGGCCAAGGGTTGTTGAAGACTGGCTAAAAGAAATGTTACCTGGTAAAACAAGAGGATAAGAGATAAAAAATGTCTCTGAGATATCAACTATCTTGGATTGATCCTGGAAGACATCAAGGGGTGTCATTGCGGCATCCCATGGTGGGCCAAACTGTTATTAGCTAAAGTATCTAATGCTTACATCAGCCTACGGCATCTACTAATAAATATTTTTAATATACAATTCATATGTGATTTCACTTCATGCCCTCAGTAAGACCTCATTTATCTTTCTGAGAATTGGGATAATACAGCCTTTCTCTCAAGATTATTTAGGCAACCAAAATCTAAACTGGCTTGCACATGTTTAACAATCAATATTTAATTATATTCAGTAGCATTGTATCCTATTTGCTCAACAATAGAAAAATACTATTTAATAAACTGATTATATTTAAAACTGGCCATCTGTGCTATGCTTCAGATGAATCTGCCTAGAATCTAACTGGGGAGCCCGGTCCTTCTCTTTCCTGTTTCATTCCTTTCAACCACATGGCGCTGTTGAGGGTGTACTTCTGAGGGAAATTTTCCCAGAGACAGATAAATTAACTTCTTGTATTAGAGAAAAGACATTTTCTCTACATTTATTGGTGACTTATGGACTTTTGTAAAAAGAAAAAAAATGTGGTTTATGGTTTTGATGATTAAACAGGATAGATTATAGAAAGAATATTATGATGCAACTTCACAGAGAGATTAAAACATAATGGTACTTGTAACCTCTGTGAAAAAATTCTGGAAGCCACTTCTGGGTTGTTGTTTTTTTTCCTTCCTTTTCTATTTTTCTTCAACATTTTTTTTCTTTTCTTGCACTTTTTGCTTTCTCTTTGCTTTCCTTTTTTCTTTTTTCTTCCTTATTTTGTATTAGTTTGTATTATGTTTTCTAAAAGTTTCAATAAAAACCACATGATAAAAGGAAACACATTTTGCTTCATCAAATTTTCTATTAAACTCCCAGTGGTTAGTTTGCATCAAAGAAAGGTACCTAGAACAGCTGCTATTCCATAAGTGGTATATGTTAGATTCAGGATAGGATTTAGTAGAAGACCTGCTAGCTTAGTGGTAGAATATTACACAGCTGTCCGCCCTGTCACTTTTCAAGATACATGAACTTTAAAATTGACAGATGGTACTCACTGGAGAAAACTCTTGCAAGTCCCTTGGACTGCAAGGCGAACAAACTGGTCAGTCCTAGAGAACATCAATCCTGACTGCTCTTTAGAAGGCCAGATCCTGAAGATGAAACTAAAATACTTTGGCCACGTCATGAGAAGGAAGGACTCCCTGGAGAAGAGCCTAATGATGGAACGATTGAGGGCAAAAGAAGAAGGGGACGACAGAGAATGAGGTGGCCTGGATGGAGTCAATGAAGCAGTCGGTGTGAGCTTAAATGGACTCCGGGGGATGGTAGAGGACAAGAAGGCTTGGAGGAACGTAGTCCATGGGGTCGCGATGGGCCGGACATGACTTCGCAACTAACAACAACAACAACTGAAATAAGCCAATTTGCTAGGAAGCCATTTGTCCTTATCTTTAGTGGGAGTGATTTCCTAGTAAACACTGATAAGGCAAAAAATTGAAATTGCACATACTGTATATTGTTCTCATTTTGCAGTGATAATCTGAATGCTATTGACAGAGAACTATTAATAACTGAATGCTACAGAAATAACAGCACAGCTGGTTTAATGAGAATAACCAACATTCTATATTCTGGTATTGTATATACATTCATTAATTTAGAAAGGATATTATCCACCAGCCTCCCAATTAGTTTGCAGTAATACATATCATCGGGGACCCACGGATTATCTTCTCTCGGATTCATAGCGCATTTAAGATAAGTATCACTTAAACACCACCCTAATGGCCGGTTGTCTTTTAGGGAACCAATGATGGCATGGACAAGCTTCCGTTTGAGGTTGGTTCGCTCTCTGAGATGTCCCTCATAGTAGTGAAGAGTGTTGTAGAGGTAGGTCACTGGCCGATCTGCCAAAAATAAATAATTCTAAAAGTTGTGTTTGCACTTTTTACAATCGGGGCTATCATCAACTGTATGTATATACCAAGAATGCGATCTGTGCTTTGTTCAAATTATACACACTGATATTCTTCACATGCTATTCTTTTTTTTTGCCATTTTTTCAGATTTGCATAATTTAGCATACAGTAGTTTGCCAGTTATAAAAGAAGTAAGGACATTGAAGTGCCATTCCCAGACATGGGAATCTTATTTAGCAATTGTTCAGGCTTCATATACATTCTTTTATTATTATCTTTGTACATGTACAGCCTAGACATTCTCCCAACATGAGGAAAAGACAAGTTGAAAGCTTAATTTATTCTTCACCCACAAACAAAAATAGCAATGAAAGTAACACAGAAAAAGTTTTGTGGAGCTGCTTACAAAATTCTAGCACTGATGCTAGACTAGCTCTGATGACGTTACCTGGTTAAGGTAATGAAACATCTGCAAGAAAACAAGCAAGCTCTGAGAGCACCAAGGACCCCTCATTTCAACCATGAGCTACGAATATTCTCCTCTATTGGTTACAAAAATTCTTTCTCGTGATTTAGAGATTATTAGAAGACTGAAGTCCCACAAATCAAAACAGCATGCAAATTGTTTGGAGATGGTGCAGGGATTTGATTCTCTAGTAGAACTAAAAACTTTGGTGACTGATTCACGTGACACAAAAATCACTCGATCATAAAATTCTGATAAACAAGAGTATTGAGATGAAAAGACTTGTTCAGACAGCCTATTTGGTAAAATAATTTCCAATTTTTAAACACTTTTTAAACAATGCTGAGCAGAATCAATCTAAGGCTCCATATAGTCACTTTGTAATAACCACTATTATATGTTTGCTTTCTTCTGACCTACGTATATACTGTTAGAAATGCACCAAATGAAAACTCTAGCTCTTAAGACTTAACGAAATTGACAATTTAATTTGTTTTCCATGCATCTTTTACTCAGTCTTTGAGTAATTCTTGTAACTTAAAGGATAACAAATTCATTTAGCATTTATATTTTGCATAATAAATTCTATCAACGTAATCCAATTTGCATGGATCTAACATTCAAGCTGTTGGATCACATAATCTGAATATTTTAAACCATTGAGAATTAATTAAAAAAAAAATGTTATCAGAAAGATGTAAGAGAGGGGAAAGGTATGTTCATGCTATTACGATTAAAATATATTCACAATACACTGACACATTTATCTCCTTAAACATATTATTGAAGATAATCACCTGTTTCCTGCACCTTCAAGAGATTTGATGCTTGTACTGTGTTCAACAGAAGTCAAATGCTTCTCTTTTTCTTGAATAGAAAGGATAGCTCTCCCTGAATCCATCTACTCAACCCATGCACTCACATGCCTGAGTATTTTTAATGAGGGCCTACTTCTCAGACCTGCTATATTGCCACTGCTTAATATAGCCAGACCCAATTATTCTTTACAAGCTTGTCTGTCTGCAGTGTCTATTCTTTCTTAGAAATAGTTTTCCAGCAGCAAGTCTGACAATGCAATTACTTCTCTACCACATTTTTAAGACAAGCATAATCACCACAGTGATATAAGACTTGGATACATCATGAAATAAACAGAAAATTTAATTACAGAGAACATTTATTATCCATCAATAAATATTTATTATTATTATCAATCCAGTAATATTACAGGAATGAAACAACTTCCATTAGAACTTACCATGAAATTTGTACAAGCCTCCTAGGTGATCTAGAAGAGTCTCCAAGGATTTGGATACTGGTAGAAGTTCCAGAAATCTGTGAATCACAATGTCAAACACCGGCAAGAAGCGGAGGCAAACATTTCCAAAATAAATTGGTAAATACTGTTGCTGGATTTGAACAGGAGGATTGACTTGCTCTGCCAACCCTTCAAAGTACAGCTTTTCAGGGTATTTCTGAGGGAGGAAAATTACATTAGTTTAATTTGCCTTTGTTTAATAAGCTTTCATTACTGACGTTCTATTTTCTTTCCACATCTGAATAAGATTTTCCTCTTATACTTTACATTCATATTTTAATGGGAAAATAACTGGCACAAGTTGAGTTTTCGAAACATCTTGATCACAGGTGTCCAGCCTTGGCAATTTTAAGACCTGTGGATTTCAACTCCCAGAATTTCCCAGCCAGCCATGATCAGTAGCCCTCAACAACAAGAGGTACATCAATCCTAGTTATCACTTCAAATGTGTTGCACCACTAACAAGATGATCTTCTGCCAAAGTTGTGTATTTGTTTGTTGTAGAAGCACTGCTATTTAGGGCAATTAAGAAGACAAACCAGAAGTACCTTGTGATAGCTCATATGCTTCGTATGCCAGTCATTCTGTAGCCAATGCTCAGGAGAGTTCTCCTTCACAAAATCACTCACTCTGTTTCGGAAGTCATTGGGTTTCAGTAGGAGCAATTGAATAATGAAATAGCACACTTGGGCTTCATTGCCTTCATGGCTGCGCATTGCCTTAAATAATGATAACAATTTAAAAATGAATCAAAGTTGAACTATAAGTCAGCGCTACAAAATACCTACAGGAATATTTCTAATTTCTCTGGAGTATAGCTCAAGTAAAAAAAAATCGAAACCCAGTTAAATATGAAACTTCCCACCTTTTTTGAGTTGAAAACAAGAAAACTACAGCTTCTTAAGAATGCACTTTATAGTGGTTGAAAGGAATTCTAAAACTGGTTTCCAATATCATTCGAAGAATCAAACAGCCTTTCTACAAGAGATGATAATCCACTGACAATACTTGAGCTAATTTCAATCCTTCCAAAATTAGGTATAAAAATATGTTACAATTCACCAACACCCTTCATATCTAGTTGAGGAAGTGAGGTGAAGAAACCAAGACTTACAGAAGTCTTTGTGACCCTGTTACCTAAAATTTTAATTGCCTGCTTGTATAGCAACAGTGTATTGCTTAGATCTAACTGGTTCTCATCAGCTTATCTCTGAATGTCTACTGTTCCATGATTAACATTAAGATCCCCTTTCCCATTATAAATCAATGATATTTTAGCAGCGTTTTTTGGATTCATGAAATTTTGCAAAGTCTTTGAAAGCAAATTGACACAATATTGTGATCGTGATATCCGATTAATCTCTGAAAAGATAATGGCAACTTCTATCTCAGCATTCCTTACCAAACACAGTATCAACCGATCCAACGTCACAATGTTGTACTTCCACACCATGTCATTCAGAATTTCAATACATTTGTTGAGCTGCTGGCCTCCAGCTGAGGTAGAAAATTCATAGACCAGGAAATCTGCAAATGTCCTAACATGAGCAACCAGGGCTCTAGCTCCAATTCTTTCTAGTACTCTAAAATAGGAGAGAGAAATACAACGGCATTAATCAAATAATATGAAAACCAATTTCTTTCTTCTCTCTTCCCCCGCCCCTCCAAAAAACAACAACAACACTATATTATCAAGCAAGCAGCTTTCAAAGTTCCACTCTTGATGTCAGCGTTCCAAAGAAACTTCCCCATTTCCATTCAGCACTCAGAGACAAAGTTCATCGAAGTAAGAATTTATTTAGAGAAGTCATGTTGGCACATCTGGGAAAACCTGAATCTGAGATTTCCAGGTTTTCCCTTGGTAATTAAAAATCCAAATCCCATTCCCTGCACCCGTCAGTTCATCACATGGTCCAATCACCAATCGTCCCAGCTGGAGACCTTCCTTCAACCACTCCTCTCCCAGGTGCAGAATGGCCTAACCTGAACACATCAGAAGAATGTTGTTATGGCTAACTTCCCCCTCTCTTAGAAATCCCCCCTCCCGAATTCCCAGGCACAAGAATGTGGCAGCATGGAAGCTCCCAAGAAGAATATGGCTTCCAAAGCTGACACTTGGAAGGTTCTACATCAGGGGTGTCAAATTCTTAAAATTTGCCTCAGTTTAAAACCTTTGTTGACACAATTGTTAAGTGAATCACTGCAGTTGTTAAATTAGTAACACAGTTGTTATGTGAATCTGGCTTCTCCGTTGACTTTGCTTGTCAGAAGGTTGCAAAAGGTGTTCACATTACCTAGGCACACGACAACCATCATAAATAGATGCCAATTGCCCAGAGGCCATGCTAATCTTCTCTGCATCATTCCAATTTTGGTATATGTGCTGCCAAATTCTTTTTTTTCTTCTTCTTCCTCTCCTCACTTTTCTTTCCCCTTTTCCTCAGCACTGTGTACTATTATTTGCTTTCATATCTTTGAATTTTATTCTATAATCTAATAAAAATGTTTAAAATAAATAAATACATAAATAAATAACTACATACATACCGGTACATTCATATATACATCCATACATGCCAATTGCCAAGTGACCAAATTTTGATCACATGACTACAGAAATGCTGCAATGGTTGTAAGTATGAAAAATGGTAATAAGTCACTTTTTTTCAGTGCCACTGTAACTTTGAGAGGTCACTAAATGAATGGTTGTAAGTCGAGGCCCACCTGTAGTGTATTACAAGAAAAGCGCACCCCAAACTTTTTCCTGTGCAACCCAGTATTTTGCAAACTTTAGAAAACAAAATAGGTGTTATTTCAAATGAATGGCCACTATGCACAAAACGGTCTCTAGGTTTACAGGGTCCCAAATATTATTCCATTTTGCTTTATAGTGCCATGGTATAAACAATAATCAAATCTTTTAAAACGTACCGATAACCAATTTGGTTAATGTGATCGGTTTCTAAGAGCATCTTCCAGAGGAGACAAAGGAAGAGAGGAGGGGAGCCTTGCATAGAAAAATGGGTGATGATATCATTTTCAATTGACATGGATTTCCACTTTCGGTATTCCTCTTCCACATTTTTTTTTAGATTAAACCGGCTCTCTTGAGGCACATTGTTCTGTTTGAAGAATGCCTGAAGTAAAACAAGTTAGTAGTCACTAAAACAAACTTCATTTTTTATCTAAAACCTATTACATTTTGTGAGGTCACTCCAGTAGGATAATTCAATTTCCCTACTAGGGTCCTAAATTATGACCAATTCTCTTCCCTACCTATGGCACAATTTTACCAAATTCCATTTTGGACACTTTAATCTTGACGGACAAAGCTAAACATAAACCTGGCATCCTCTTAGGTAATTGCTAAGAGTCAATGTTGACTTGTGGAATATAATCAATCATTAGTGTATTTTTATGTTTGTGTATGCATGCGTGTCTATGTGCTTTAAAACGCTTAATAAGTTAAAAATATTTAAAACTAAGGAGAGCTCTACAACAGAAATATACAAAACCCATCATGATATATCTTTTTTTTAAGCAGTCGTCTGAACTGGAGCACTTGAAGATGATATTGATATTGCAATTCAGTGCAGTTATAAGACTGAAACTTATATTGTCTCTTATGAGATTGAACCTTATAAAACCTTGTAATGGAATTCAAAGTTAATGACAAGAGAGCATGTTTATAAAGGTGCATTTTGTAACAAAGGCAGGGGTTTTTGCACAGATTTCTAAAAAGATGAGGTTAATGTAGAAATAGAGGAAGAAACAGAAAAACAAACACAACAGATGGAAACAATATTTAGCTCGAAGCAAATTTTACACAAGAATACCATTACCATCTTTCATGACGCAGATTATTGAACCCAATGCTTCTCAACCTTTACAGACTTAAAATATGTGAACTTCCAACTCTCAGAATTGGCTGGGGAATCTGAGAGTTGAGGTCCATACGTCTTAAAGTTGGCAAGATTGAGAAAGACTGGCTTAAGCTAAACTATTACCTGCAGAGGAGCTGGGAAACAACTCAAAGTATGGGTTGCCCAGTTATGGGGAGTAAAGCTCATGATAGTTTGCAGGATATCTTTGCACCAAGTCCCCTGAATGGAATCTGAACCTGTGAAAAAATCTAAAACAGAAAGATAAATGTAACTGACTATTCAAAAAAATTAAAGCAAACACAGCTGGATTAACGAATACTATAATCCTACAGTAATTCTATTTGCACTCCTTCAGTTGCTCTTAGTCACTGTTCTTCATTTCTGCTGAGCTTCGTTAACTGATTACTCATTCTGTGAATAGTTCAAGTCTTAATGCTGCCACATAGTCATTGCAGTCAGAACTATACTGATCAAGCCAAATTATTCCTGAAGTCGCTGCAAGGGGAATACAGTTCATACAATTTCTAAACGGAATTATTAATCTACACTAGAATCTACATGTCACATCAAGGTAAAACATCTGCACGTACAATTTGAGAAGTCTAACAGTACAGTTAAATCAAGAATGATAACATTTAAGATACTTTAAAAAAGATAGCACAGTTCTAACCATTTCTATTTTCTAAATAGGATCCATGACAATCTGGAATTATTACCTGTGACATGCGTTGCTCTTGCTAGAGTCAAAATGAGTGCTCTGTTAAGTTCCTCCGATTCGGCTGAAAGCACGGTTTTGGGCTCATTAAGGAATCGAGTAAATTGTGGCTGGACTTCAGAGCTGCCTAAGGCAGTAATCAGCCGCAGGGCTGTGCTTTCCACACTATAAAAAGAATACACTCTTCAGGATACATTATGCAAATTACAGAAAACTGAAGTAGAAAACACCTAGGTTCAATGAATTGAATTCTAAAATTGCACAAGCCATGTGGTCAAATTATAGATTGGTGGAAGGCATGGATTCTTGAAGGCCATTACATCAAAGAAATAAACAGGGGATGTAATCAATCCAGCACTATTTGGAATTGTAACCTTATTTTTTTAATTATCATCTAGTATTTTGTGGATATACATGTGTATTTCAAGTAGCTTAGCGTGACAGAAATGCTGCAAGTAAAATTTACTCCTCAACAGGGCTCTGAAGACAACAGTAAATATTTTAATGTCTAACTAATATTACAAAACTAATTAATTTCAGATACATTTTGCTTGAAACAACCCAAATTTAATTCATGGATACGTTTTTTAAACTAGAATCTACAGGGGTCAGATTAAATGAAAAGGTGCAATTTATCAAACAATAAAGCAACCATCCCCAAGACACAGCTTTACTGAAGATGAAATGGAAAGTAGATTCTATCTCATCCCAAGAAACAAAGGCCACCCTTTATAATAACTCCCCAAAAACCCAAGGGCTATCTTAATGAAGGAAATCCAGAATATATCCGTGCATCTAAATGACTGAGTCTATTTCTCACAATAAGTGCTTACTAAATCACAGTTCAAAAGAAGAAGAAATATTTGCTTGTCTCCAAACCTCCTTCCTTGAAACTTAAGCCTACTATTCAATTAAATCACCAGATGAAATTGGAATGGATGTTAAAATCAGGAACCAGAATTGCAACTGAGGTTTTAAGTTCTTGACCAGGAGTTGCAACTAAAAATAATAAAGTTGTGGCTTAATTAAACCATAATTGTACTGTTCACAGGTAACTCAGTTATTATTTCAATGTTTGTACTACATTGAATTTAGAAGAATGTTTAAAATCACTAATTGCTAAAACTCAAAATGAGATCTTGAATCTTTCCCTATAATGTAATGCATAGCCTTTTGAATCAATCATTAATATGGGTTGGTGTTGTTTAAATGAGCTTATTATGGTTTGTCCTGTGGACCATGTTTCAACTCCCCACACCCTTTTTAAGTACTCAGTCTTACACAAATCCCAATAAAATGAAGAAGCATGGGAGGTGGAGAAGAAATTCAAACTCCACCACTCTCAAGTTTGCTCTGATTTGTAAAGCTGTAGAAAGAATGGCAGAATTTAGGAGCGGACTGAAAAGGGGAATCAGCCTAGAATCCTTACATAGCCAACAAGAGAACTATGCCCAACCACTCTTGAGTACTGTTCACCATCATTTAACTCTAAGCAAGTGCTAACCCTTACCCAAGCTAACTTCCACTCATGCAATACAACTACCTTCCTCCCTTTGCTGCTGAATCCTTTATGTTTCCTAAATCTGAAGAAAGGGAAGGTAGCTCCATTTCACAGGCAGTGGGCAGCCGGCACACTAACATCCAACTCTATATGGACTACTATCAACCAGATTTTTTCCCCCAGAAACTCCCATTTTTGTACAGAGTAGCAGGACTGTCATAACTTAAATGCATGGATTTTGTTCCATTTTATTCTTCTATGCTTTCCTGACAAGCTTACTGTCTCTAAAGCAAAAATGATGATTTGCCGAAAATACTTTTACCACAAATGAAGCTGGTTTTGATTGGTCTGTGGAAAAGCAGCTAGAGAATGAAGATTACTAAGTAGCTGGACTCTGTAATGAGGCTGGATGTGGTGCATGCGATAGCTGAACATCTCCAACAGGGTATGCAAGATTCCCCAAGCATGAGACTTAAAAACTGTAGGCAGCAGTTGACCTGAGAAGAAAATAAATCCTGCCAATTATTTTCTAGTGAAAAATTAAGAGAAAGCCAGCTTTCTTGGAACCATAGCTCCACCCAGATTCTTACATTTACAAACAACTCTCAACACAATGTTCTTTCCAGTAAAATACTACCGCTATATAGAAAAAGATTAACAGAGGACCAGAAAACTAGGAGGCCCATTTTTACAGGCATATTATTACTATACAAATAAGAATACCACAATGTGTATTAAGTCACAACTCCATTACACATAAGCTTAAAACAGGGGCGTCAAACTCAAGGTTCAGGGGACGGATCCAGCCTGTGGGGTGCTTAGATCTGGCCCATGGGGCCGCCCTGGAAACAGTGAAGGAGTGGCCCATGGTGCCTCTGCCAGCAAAATGGAGCTCAGGAGGGCCACGTGTGGCCCTCC
>JANHJO010001955.1:7900-18338 GCA_032468235.1 Pseudoxyrhopus heterurus | reverse complement strand
TCGGGAGCCCATTTTTGCTGGCAGAGCGCGTGGGCCACCACAGGCGCTCCCGACACGAGTGACATTGAGTTTGCCACGCCCACACACCTGCCCCCAAGATCAAACAGAACCCTGATGTGGTTCTCAATGAAATCGAGTTTGACACCCCTGGCTTAAAAGAACCTATTTAAAGGGCAGATCTTTAGTAAAAGGCCAAAGGTTCATACAATCTGAAGAAAAATCAGAGAATACATAAATTCATTGCAGTGTAGCTTCAGATATCAATCTAAGACACAAACAATGGTTGGGTTCCCACACTTCACTGTGACAAAATATATTATGTTTAACTGTAATTTAAAAACTGACTCAATTACAGGGGTTACCATTGGGAGAACTAAAGAAAAAAAACAGATTAAGGATACATCATCAAGGAGAAAATCTATGTATCCACTAGGAATTGAAAATGACTTGATAGCACAATCAATTTAGCAGGTGAGATGAATATTGTGAATTGTATATAATAATATAGTTAATGAGGTATGAAGTCAGTTTATTGTGATTTATTCCACAGATCACTCTTCTGAAATTATAGCCTATTATGTATGAATAAAGCCCGTCACAAATTAACTTTGGACCAATTATTCTGACTCTAAACTATCTACTAAGGTTATTTAGTTTTTAAGGTTTTAAATATTCTATCTGAAATTTCTGAGAGACAGAAATAAAAAAAAATATTAGAATATAGATAATATAAATATTGTCTCTGGTGGACTTAAGATTTTGAAAGAATAAATTTCAGTTTTAACAAAATATACTTATATGAGAAAATAAGTATAGCTTCTACTATCAATTTTAGCTAATATGGCCAATGGTCAGATTGTGGAGGCTGTAATCAATCAATTTCTAGAAGGTTACAAATTAATTGACATCAACTAATGTGAGAACAAGCAAACTTTTCTCCCGAGAGACTGAGTCTCCCATTAGACATAATACCCCATATTCTTTAGATTATAGCATAGGGTTAAGGAATGATTTCTTTGATACTATAGTGTGCAAAGAAGCAATTAGGTGAAACAATTCTTGCAGGATCCTGTTATTGTAACCTTACAATTAAGGTAATGTTAATATTCATCTTCTTGTCTGGACTAGCTTGAAGGGTTGACATCAATCTTGAAATCTGAAAATACATCTCTCCTTCACCCCCTTGCCTTTTTAGTCCAAGAAACCAGGGAGGGTCCTTTCTGAGATGTTTACCATGCCCCCATTCATTCTGCAGACTAAGCTGTCTGTTATCTGACTGTTGTGGCTCCTCCTCCTCCTGTCTCTCAAGGACATTCTACAGATCATTACAACTGTGGATGATACTAAGCAATTCAGTTTGGAATTTATATCATTAAAAATTAGCAGTCCAAAAGAATATTAATTAATGAAGTTTTCTTACTGATAAAGCCTTTGATGCCCAAGGATTCTATTTCCATATAAACCAGCAGACGACTGTATGTTTCCACAAGAGCTGGAGCTAAGGCCAAGCTAGACTTTGCATGGGCCAGTTTTATTACCCTGGTGGCTATGCTATGAATAAGGCTGGAAAAAAGAAGAAGAAGAAGGTATTATTTTCCATAATGAATTCTAAAAAATTAGGACTCTGGGATTCAGGAAAAGCAGACATGTTTGTGTAACACAACACTAAAGGTATACATCACTTTCTTAGTATTCCAATGACTGCTTAGCTATGATTGGCAACCACTCTGTAATTCAGCATGTCACAATACAGAGAATCCACCAATTTTGATTGGCACTAACCAGAATTCAAAATCATAGTTATTTGTTCGGTTTCAAACTGTAGTTAAGGCCTAGATGCTTAACCACAAAGAAGCCATCAGAATCATGAAGCAGCTGGCAAGGCCAGGGTTAAGGACAGCCCAGACATCCATATTAACTACCCACTCCAATTGAAGTCATAGCCTTTAAAAGACATTTCAATTTAATATTTGAAAAAATAAACACCCAGAGTGATTTAACATGTCAGACAAATGCATCTACTGTCATTACTGATTATATTTTACCTCATTTTGGCATGAACTGTGAGGGAGTCCAAGAGATTCATTGGCAGTGGTGTGATTGAGCCTGAGGCCATGCAGTTGGTTCCTGGGAGAGGTATTCTCATGTTGCCATTCCCATAAATAGTTTCCACCAGAACACCCATGGGTAACGTAAAGCATTCTGAATTAGTCGAATAAGCGTTGCATAGTAAGGCGATCTTGTAGTCATTCATGTGAAGACTTTTATTTCTCAGACTCTGTTGCAAGAACCTGGACACCCAAAGATACTTAAATAAATGGGAGAAACCCATTTATGTGCAAAAGATCTGATACACGCTAGCCATCAAAAATATGCATCTGATAATGGTATGTTAAGAGTCATGGGGACATCAACTTTTTCTGCAGAATAAGACAGATACTACTTGGAATGAATCGTAGATAAATTAGCGCAAACCTACTCAAGTCATCTCTTCTTACCACATGACCTAATTCTACATAGTTGATCTTTAGGCAAATAGGGAAGTAATTCATAAATCCCAGGTAGCCCCATTAGAGCAACTCTAAATGGAGATCCCAAAATTTAGCGGCAATTTTCCAATGTCTCTACAGTAAGTAAAATGGGCATATCAAACTTTTGCTAGGCTGAATACAATATTTATTTTAACTTTTTTTTAAGATTAAAAAAAATGATACTAAAACCTTGACAAAACCGAACACAAATAATAGGGCAGAAAAGTTGCCCTTACCACATAAAATGATTTGGTAATAATACATAAAAAATAATTCACCTGTGGTGTTACAAATAATTTATAATATAGCTTATACTTCCTGCGACTTCAAAAGCCCTTTAAAATAAGTCAGATTGCCCATCTTTATCATAAAACACAGTACAGCTACTGGGAAGTTAGATAAGCTTCATTCCTGAATTTCCTTGAAACTGCACCTCAGAGATGATTATTTCCTTCCTTCTTTTGTTTAGTAGGAATTGTTCCATTTTATTGGTCTTTTAACTATCACGACTGTTTTGTCATCCTGAAATTTTACTGCAATGCTGATTTCAAATGCTATCATGTGATAATGTTGTTGTTTTTTAAATTCAGGATTTATGTTTCCTGATTTTAAGCATGCATTTCTGATGCTCTGCAATTACAGGATTTGGTATACATTTAATGTAAAAGTTAAAATATATACTTCTTTTGGGTGGGTATCATTGTTCATCCTCTTTTCAGAGATTCCAGGATGATCATTACTGAAAAGGATGATCATTATTTACAAAACATAATTACTCGTGATGGAGCTTGAGGGAATGAGGAATTGGAATCTGTAGTTTAGAATTGTCACTGTGAGCCTTTCTGTTCAGATGTATCCAGATACAGGTCATTGCAAAAGCATGGGTTGACTGGGGTTTGTTGATATCAGGCACAGGAATGCACTATGGGAAAAAGGAACACGATGTTAAATTATATTCCATTATTATTCAGCAAATAGATATGGCGAATCAAAATTTAGAAACAGAGTAACTACATTTTCAGAAACTTGTGTATCTGTTGAGATAACTATTTCTTAAAATGTGTTACCAATTCAATCTGCTAATAATCACCTTTGTGTTTTCTCTCTCGTTTTTTTTCCCAAATTGACCATGCAATCAGGATTGCATAATTTTGCCAAATGTCAGATTGGCTACTTTATCTTTGAGAGTCTTCTTCCAATCTAGCTTTTTCTCTTTGGAACAGACCATTGAACTATGTTGTTAGCCTTGCTAGGTAGTCAAACAAGAAGCATACCCAGAAATATGAATTCTATCTTTCTTGTGAATTTAATTAACCAGTGGGAAACGTATTCTATTCCTTCATTCCCTGCACAGGGCAACAATCTAACAGCTGCCATAATGGGCATTTTCGGGTATGAACCTGGCTATCACATCTGAAATTGTAAATCATTTTCAAAAACAGTCTCATATAATGCCCATTACATATGACCATCTTTAAAAGTGTTTGTCATGTCAATATTATATATAGATTATATACATATACACTTTTCAGGGTTATTACAAGGGTATTATATGAAAGAAATATCACAATAACATCTTTAGTGGGATTACAAAAGATGCATAGCTGGGAAAAGCCAATAAAGAAACCAAATTATCTAGAACTAAGCCTGGATTTATAAACTTTCCCAGACTATAAACTTGTATTTTCAATAAAATGATACCCTATCCAACACAACGTTTAAATATAAATACAGAAGCTGTACAGGAAGATACAGAGTTGTACCTTCTGCCTACAGGGGACAGTGTCATCCAAGTATCAAATGAAATGACCATGATGTTACTGTATATGGATGTTATCTATAAGATAAAAACCTCAAGGGATGAGATTTTAGACCAACAATACCCAATGTCCAAGAAGCTTCAGGCTTCCCTTTGTCAAATAATCCCCTGTGGGAAAAGGATTGGTTTTATCCCTTGGATATACAGTTAAAAGCGAACCATAAGTAATAATAGTAAAAATATTTTAAATGGTGACTTACTTCCTTCTCAGGATAGAGGAGGTCAAAGAGCTTCATAACAGGAAGAAAGTCACCTAATGCATTTTTCTGAATGCTTCCCGAGATGAACTGTAATAATACCCACATCAAATGGTCTCGGCCTTTGATCAGGCCTCGTCCTGCCAACTATAAGACAAACAAACAAACAAACAAACTCCATGAATACCAAATACACACTCCTAAGTAAGTTCTCACAAGTTTCTAAAAATGATACATGCAAAGATGCTTTGCCCCACAAGTTATTTGCCATCATTGAGGTAACACTAACTGTTCTGATTCTAGGCAGCTCAATATTAAAAACTTGGGGGGGGGGATCAACATTCTATACTCAGACAAAAGCATCAAAAATTCTCAAAGGTATCTGCTTCCTGTAAAAATCCCAGCTAATTTCAAAAATCAGATATATTAAGAGAGAGAGAGAGACATCTATCGAAATAGGATCTCTAGGGCTGTGCAAAGTGCACACATATGCAGAGACAGTCAAGAACAGTTTCTGAAACAGGCCTGAAAAATAAAGTGGCTTGAAATATGTTTTGTGTATGTTTTCTGTGCTTTGTGCAGCTTTTTCTCACAGGCTTTCGATAGCCCTGGTGCTTGTCTATCAAAACAGGAAGGGTAACTTTCTAAAAGACAATATCATGTCATAAGAGGAAAGTGAAGCAGTTTTTGTGTTCCACATCATTCAGTCTGAATAACACAGATGGTTTCTGTTACTAGGTGATGTCCCAAACACTTCCTGTGTATTTTTTCATTACTGGCCAGCTCTGTCCTGCTAGGAATACCTGATGTTAATCTTTACTGTTAAAACAACCATTGTTGGGATACTATTTTGCTAATGCTTGCGTGTAATGTCACATGCTAGAGATCTCTAGGTACCCACTTACCAAACTAATTGGTGCCAAAACTGAAGGGTCAATGAGATACAATAATGTGTGTTTGTGAGAGAGTTTTTAAAAGCTTGAAAAATAAGTCATCCATTTGATCTTGCTCCTGAAAACCTACCTTCTGATGCAGAGATAGGACCATGTGAGGGAAGCTTGCGAACTGAAAAAGTACAAAGAAGATAAGCTGACTGGAGAGATGCTGCCATAGCAACTGGCTGGTTCCACCATCATCAAATTTCTCCTCCGTCTCTGAGCGCTCCATGGCATATACCACCAAGTCGACCAACTGGTCCTCCAACACAGGGCATCGCTGTTTGTGCTGCAAAGTAGAAATCAGATACAACATTCCAAAAACTAGCATTTATCGTTTTCACGCTTTACTTTAATAAATTGGGAAGCATGACATAAAACATTTACAAGGTAAGCCAATGCATTAAAACTGTCTGATGTTACAGGTCACTTTAAATCATACTTTTGTTTTTTATGCCAATTTACCAAGCCGCTTCTCTATGGAATTGACTGAAGGTACTGTTTTTGAGAATATAGTTCCATGATGCATTTTTCGTTAACAAATCTAGGAATATGATTTTTCTTTGACTTGCCTATTCCTAATAATTGAAAAACTCAAGTAATGTAAGTAAAAACAAACTTCCATTTACAATACAGATTATGGTTTTCTATTCCTTCTTTTTTCACCCTGTGCAATTTTTACTTTATGTATAACTAATTAAGCATGATTTGAAGTTAATTTACAAAAGCTGGGAGGGATATCAAACATATATCCTCTTCCTTATTCAGACTTAATTTGCCACAATTCAATAATTTAAATAGAATTAGTTAGAGGAAAAAAAGACAAGGTGCTTATACCTACATATTAGTATGTATTTGGTTTGATGTTACCCATAGACAGATTGATTGCATTCATGGATTCTGCTAAGCCAGATGCAGGAGATAAATGAAAGAGCAGGAATAAGCCTTAATACTTTCAAAGTTGCACTTTGCACTTCTTCAGTAATGCCATAAATAATCTGGAAGTCTCTGCTTTTATTTAACTGGAGCCTGTCATGTTGCCTAAATAACAGTGGTTTGCATAATTAGTTTTAAATCATCCAAAAGTGATTCGAGAAATTGGTTGCTGAAAGCAGCCAATGCTCTAGTTTAAAACACTACTAGATGTTTTACCGGTGGGTACCAGCAAACCGTTGGAGAAGTTCTACACTTTTCCCAGCTGTATAGAGGACATAAAAAGGAGAGAATGAGCCTCAGGTTTCTCGCTGCTCATTTCCCCTTCATAAAACTCCATATGGCTTGGCATGTAAATGTAGTCACTGCACTCATTCAATTCTGCTTTCTAACTCTTCGTGTTATTTCCAAACAGCCTTACTGGGTTTGGGAAAAGACTTAAGCATTATGTAAGAAGCATTCCACTGAAATATGTCCCTCTGACATTGCTATAAAACTAACTTGAACCATTTCTGAGATATTTAAAAAAAAACACTCAAAGAATATTGGTTTTATATTATGGACCTGTAACATAACACAGCTTTAGCATGAAAAAAATATATATTATTTTAAAGAGACAATACAGAAAAGATACGGAGCTGTTTGGAATCTAATCGTGAAAATGCTGTGTCCCTTTCTAGAGGCAAAAAAAGGGGATTTTGGGGTTGTTTGTTTTCTTTTTTTAAAAAAAATTGCCACGGTATCCAAATATGATTTCTGTCAAAACATTTTAGCCCTCCTCTCCATGAATTTTCCTTTGACTAACAGATAGCCTACAGTACACCTCTGAATTAAAAAAGAAAAAAGAAAAAGAAAAACCTTGAAAAGAAATACTTATTCTAGCCTACATCAGAGGGGTGTGTGTCACTTTTTGCCATGAAAAAGGGATTTATACTTTCCAATTAACAATACAATGCGATAATGGCAAAATTTTGGACAAAATCGGAGAACAGCACTCTCTCTTCCACATGCTCTTTGCCAGCTCAAAACTGCCCCAAGTTATAATTCTAGCTGAGCTTTCTTGAAACATGCTTAAAAACAGAATTCTAATAAAACAGAAAGCATTAGTTGCTTCTGACTCTCTTTCAAAATCACAATGCCATCATCACAACTCAACCACATTACAATTTTACAAAGGGCAATATCAACACCAGTTGAGAATACTTTTTTTCCCAAATGCAGCTAATTATGAAGCAGAGCAGAATGCAACAGACAATACTACAAACTATTCAATGATTCAGCATGCAAAACTACTGTGTTCAGGGCTTGAAATTCACTATAATTTGATATGGAGAAATACAACATTGTGGTGGTAATTATCAAGGTAGGATATATCATTAAAATAAAATTCATGATTTTTTTTTTAGTTTGGAAAAAAAATAGAAAAGCCAGTTCTTGGCTTCCACCATACTCTTAACTTGACCAGGAAATGGAGCCCACAAAGCAGCAGATATATCAGTTGTTCTCAGTAGTTCTATGGGAAAAAGAGCCTAACAAAAAAAACCCTGTCAGGGTCTTAGCTTTTGCTGATTTTTGCTCTTGTAAATTATGTATTACTCTCAGTGCTTTGACACAAGGGAAGACCGAAGTCAAACTGTTAAGAGGACAATATCTGATTCTCATCCCCTGACAGAAGGTACAAGCAAGATCACTGAGATACTGCTCAATTTCATGATTTCAACTTCAACCTCATGTTTTCTTCCCAAAATCAGTAGTAGTTGTCAGTGTATTTTTTTCTGTATAGTAGGTGCCAAACTATGAAGTCTGATTTTCTGGACATATCCATGCTATTTTCTTGGCAATTGTATGGGACTGGCCTGCCCTTGCTTTCTTTTGGAAGTCTGTCAAGCTCTAAGTCCTGGTATTTCCCAGTACCCTCCCATCCTAGTATTATACCAGGCCCAACTTTTAGTTTCCAAACCCAGATAAGCTATGTGCTGTTACATGCTGAAGTGTTGGACTATATGTTGTGTAATGATGGGTGATGCTAGTTCTTCTCTAAATTAACTCATAAACAAGTGTGCCAATCCATTCAGAAGTTATAAAGGCTTATATAAGAGCATAATGGAGCTCCTATGGTTACAGGATTAACATGACTATCTTGTGCAGAAACCAGCCACTACAATAAAATAGCCCAACTCTTTTAAGAGAAGTTTCCCTTTCTTAGGTAGCAATTGGACAAATGGAAATGATACCTCACTCTCTGATTTCAACTGTCACTGGAAGAACCAGCATTTTTCAGTATATAGTTCTGAAAAAATGTAACTATATTAAACTACTTGACAACTAAGCTATTTGTAAACATTAGAATTCAAGAGCCCCATTCTCATGTACAAGGTACAGAATATGGACTCTCATTCCTGTAGTTTGAACCTCTTTCTTTTGAAAGCTGCATAAACCATTTTTTTTTCCATTATTCTTTCACATTTTATGTGAAAACTGGCTCACTGGAGACAAGCATCACTATATGGAGGAACCTTGGTGAATATATTAGCTCCAAGAACACTCTGAACTGCACAACCTGCAGACATAGAAATCACACACCTCTTCAGCTGATTTGTAAAATTCATTTTACTTAAAATCAATATCAGCAGGTTTTTTTAAAAAAAAAACTTCTGTAATGATAGCTAGTTAACATTCTTAAAAGAATAACAAAAATAAGGTTTGATACTGTATATGAAACTCAATAAAGAATAATTCAAAGCCCAGTTTCTATTGATTTTAGATTTTTTTTAAAAAATAGTTTTAGTAACCATTGGAAAAAAAATAAATAGAAATGAAATTGCCAGTTTTAATTTGAACTGACCATAAAGAAATGGTCTTTTGAAAACAATGCAATATGCCTGTACCACTCAGAGAAGATATTGTGTTGTTTAGACATTTTACCTGTACAACATATTTCAGCAGTGGTAGATGCAGAACAACTATGCAATACAGACACTTTGGACTACTCTGTAGAATAATACTTAGAGGCCATTAGCAGATCTAATTTTTAATGTGCAGATTAACAGAAGGACTGAGCACAGGCCATAATGGGTGTTCCTGTACAGGTCAGCATAGCCAAAACATTCCTTAATCCAGCTATTACTTCTATAGGTTCAAGACCACTGCCAAAGTTTTCATAATCTCTTTCTCTTAGACAAGGGTGATAATTTGATTGATTGACTCAAGTTCCAAGTCACCAGATTCTTGTTGCACTTTTCCAGCACCATTTATAGGTTTAGATCTGAAGTTTTCATATTCCACTTCGAACATTGTAAACCACAAATCTGCATATAATATGAAATGTTAAATTCAATTCAAAAGGCCAATTCAATACTTAGTGCATAAGCTTTGGGCTGAAGCCAGAGAGTGAACTGAAGCAAACACTAAATCTTATGATCAACTAAACGATTTATTACCTTAAAAAGATTTCGTAAAAAAAAATCTAAACATGATAAAAATTTTGCTTGAGGAAATAGGGACTGAAAAGAAGATAAATCTTAAACTAACCCTTAATAAGGGGTGATATTGATAAGACTGAAGATTCAATCCTTTTATCTATAAATCATGATTACAGAAGGGCGTTGTTATGAAAAATGAACTATCCATGGTACTCTTCTATTCATCAGGGATTGGCAATGTTTTTCACTCAAAGGGCCACTTAGGCCCGTTTCCCACAGAAAACAAAACGCTGGGGCCGCAAAACCTGGGTGAGCATGGCCAACTCAATGTCATCCCCACCCAGTCACATGACCCCCAGCCACACCTACCCAGGTTTTGTGGCTGTTTTCTGTGGGAAGTGGGACTCTCTCTCTCCCCCTCCCTCCCTCTCATTTCTGTTTTGCTCTTTTTCCTCCCCCTCTCCCTCTCCCTCTCTTTTCTTTTTCTCTCTTCCCTCCTTCTCTCTCATTTATTTCCCTCTCTTTTATTCTCTCCCTCCAGCTCTCTCTCATTTCTCTGTCCTTCTCCCCCTTCTCTCTTTCCTCTCTCATTCGACCGGCT
>JANHJO010001954.1:188131-200272 GCA_032468235.1 Pseudoxyrhopus heterurus | reverse complement strand
GGGGGGGGCGGGGGGCCCCCAGCCTGGGGTGGGATTTATGGGTTCGAACTGGGCAGACTCTTAGCTAGAGGATACGAACCCGTAGCAGCCCACCCCTGGCTAGGAATATCCAGAAGATAATTTTTCTCATCAAATTGCAATTCTGAACATTTTAATAGAAAACTATGACGCATTAAAAAAAAACCCGATTAGAGTTGGTGCCTATTGGTGCTCTTGGTGATTTACATCACATCCTCTCCCTCACTTAGGTGATGTATTTCAGCTCTCTCTTTCCATATGTGGTGTTGATCTGCTTCCTGATCCGGGGTTTGCTTTTGAGAGGGGCAGTAGATGGGATTCTACATATGTTCACTCCTAAGGTAAAGACTTTTAAAAATACCTTTACATTATTGTTAGTTCCTAGCAACTGTTCAGACAGGTGCCAGCAGTTTCTTGGCAAGGTCTCAGAAGTGGTTTGCTTTCTCCTCCTTCCTAGAGCTGAGAGTCATCCAGTTGGCTTTGTGTCCAACTATTAAGGTGGGTCTCCAGGTTTCCACACTCTACATTCACACTGAGAGGTAGATTAGGCTGAGGGAGAAGAACCTTCACAGGGTCACTAAGTGTACGGATAGTCCTCGACTTACAATAGTTCGTTTAGCGACCATTCAAAGTCACTGGAAAAAGTGACACAACCATTTCCCACACTTACGACCATTGCAGCATCCCCATACTCACGTGATCAAAATTTGGATTCGTATTGATGATGGTTGCAGTATCCCAGGGTCATGTGATCACCTTTTTTGAGCTTCTGACATAATCAAAGGGGAAACCAGATTCAGTTACTAATTTAACGGTTGCAGTGATTCAACTGCAATCATTAACAACTGTGGCAAGAAAGGTTATAAAATGAGGCAAAATTCACTTAACTGTCTCACTTAGCAACACCAATTTTGGGCTCAATTGTGGCCGTAAGTCGAGGACTACCTGTACTTAAAACTTAAGGGAGATTTTCTGTCTCTACTCTTAGTTGTGCCTTAAGGCACTTCCCCCCCCCTCCCCCATTTTGGTACATGTCAGATATGTAGGAATAATAATTCAGATGTTGGATATTATCCCAGTATGTTAGCATCTTCCTTATGGAAATTTCTGCATCACTGGGTGAGATTTTTTATATCGCTTGGGGATGTTTTCAAAAATGCTTTGGAATGCCTGGATTATCAGGCAGATGCCATCTGCAACTCCCAAAGCAGATATCATCCTTATCTAGAACTATGTGCCAGCTGTGGAGGGCAGCTGCATGATCTTGGCAAAGATGCAGTTTTGAGAAAGGACAAATTAGGTGCTAAGTTTGCCACCCCTGAGTGGAATTTTGAAATTGAGCACCTTTAGTGAATTGAATCTGAAGTCAGTCTTCCTACATTATCTTTAACTTACTCACTACAGTACTCTGTGTGTAACACTTATTTTTAGTTTAGTTGTGATGCTGGTCCACTGACAAATTTATTTTACAGTTTGTAATTTGATGGCTACTTATAGTTGTGTTCCTATGAGTAACAGCAGAATATAGACCAAACAGCAAAATTGTAATTCATCGAGTAAAAATTATATTAAAACAATGTATGTTTTATGACTGTAAGCTGCCCAGAGAATATAATTTATTGGGGAACATTAATATATAAAGACTCCAAATAATAATTGCCCGATTTAAATAGATCTTAAAAATGCCCCACCTTCTTTGGATTTGCCCATTATCATCCATAATTCCATTGGCAGAAGAGAAAGTTATTGGACCCTTGCCAGCATATACAAAGTATACCTACAACCTTTCTCTTTGTTTATAAGTTGTGATACTGTAGGTGTTTCCCTGCTCACCAACAAAGATACAGGGATGACTTGACCTGTTTGTCTCTCTTTTTTGCAGCTTGATAAAATGTTGGATCTCCAAGTATGGCGAGAAGCTGCCACTCAGGTCTTCTTTGCCCTTGGACTGGGTTTTGGTGGAGTTATTGCCTTTTCCAGTTACAACAAGCAGGATAATAACTGCCACTTTGATGCAGCCCTTGTCTCCTTTATCAATTTCTTCACTTCCATCTTGGCCACATTGGTTGTTTTTGCTGTGCTGGGCTTCAAAGCCAATGTCATGAATGAAAAGTGTGTGGTTGAGTAAGTACCTTCCTTCTCTGTCCAGGTGATTTAGGCAAGGAACTCTAGCACATACAGCAATCATTTCTGAAGCACAGCTTTATTCTGATTTGCAATTTCAGTAATCTATCATTCTCCTCCAAGTGGATTGCTCAAGTTTACAGCAAATAGAGATCTTTTCATTATTTAGTTTCTGAAGAAATTGCTAGGAGTAATAAAACTAATTCTTCTACATCAGCTTAAAAATGATGGCTTATTTTGCTGAGAGTAATGAATTCACTGTATGTTGAAACCCGGAGAATGTCTCTGTAAGTACTTTTTTTTTTCTATTGTAGGAATGCTGAGAAGATCCTGGGTTATCTGAACACAGATATCCTCAGCCATGCTCTGATACCACCCCAAGTGAACTTCTCCCATCTCACAGCCAAGGATTACACTGAAATGTATGCTGTGATAAAGACAGTGAAGAAGGATCAATTTGAGAAGTTGGGATTGGATCCCTGCCTGCTGGAAGACGAGCTTAACAAGGTATGTTTAAAGACTGGCCTTTTGGGTCATCTTAATTCCTTTGAAAAGAAAGAGATGAACTATAGGAAAAAGGACACATTACAGTATAGTTCTTTAGAAGCAATATCTCTTCCAGAATGAAGACAGGATCAAATATTGCCCAAATGTCAAATCCCTTATATAAATTGACTGTAGATATTGCTCTGGTTTGTAAATAAAGATAAGTTCTTAATGTGGTTTGTTTTTGACGTGGTCATTACTTCATTCTACTAGAGACTAAGGGTTAGGTTAGATGCAGCTCCACACAGTCCCTCCACAGGTAATCAACCAATGCTGTCTCTACTATATCCAGATTTGACCCTAACTGAAAGAGTTCTAGATTAATCTGCTTTCTCCAGGGCTCTCTGAAGCTGTAGTCTTATCACCTGTCCATTTCATTGGGGTCAACTGGCAGAAACTCATTCCAAGTAACTGGGCAGTCCATGCATTGATCAACTCAACTGGACTTACACAGCCAGAGGCCAACTTACACATGATCTGAGCAGGAGTGGGCTGCAAAAATTATAGCAAGGGGTTCTCTGCCTGGTTGCTGGGTGGGCGTGGCCAGAGATAGGTTTCAACCAGTGTAACAACTGGTTTGGTCGGTTTTTGTAAAAAAAAAATTAGGGGGGGGCCCTCCCACCCACCTGGCCTTTATAGCTACCTTTATTCGCTCTGTTTGCAGCACATCTAATCAGCGCAACAGTGCACTTCAGCTGTTTTTCTGCCTAGGGGCTTCTGCAGGAAGTTTGTTTCTTTAGAAAACAAACTTCCTGTAGCAGCGCCTAGGAGGAAAAACAGCCGAGGCGCGCTGCCATGCCGATCAGCTGTACTGCAAACAGAGCGAATAAAGGTAGCTATAGCATCCTGGCGGGTGGGAGGGCCCTGCCCCAATTTTTTTTTACACAAACCGACCAAACCGCCAGAACTGGCCCGACCTTAACAACCGGTTTGGGCGAACCGGTGCAAACTGGTAGAAACCCACCCCTGGGCATGGCCATGGCGGGTGTGGCCTAGTCAGCCTCCTGCACCACAGAGGTGGGGGCGTTTTTGCCCTCCCCAGGCTCCAGAGGGCAAAAATGGCCTCCCCCGGGTTCCGGAAGCCCTCTGAAGCCGGAAACGGGCCCATTTCCAGACTTCCGGAACTTCCGGGAGGCCCATTTTTCACCTTTGCTGAGCCTCCACACAGGCCCTGCACTTACTTGGCATGGAGACTCCTGGGAAGGGCAGGGCGGGGCCAGCCAGGTGTGGGATTTGGGGGTTCTCCAAACTGGGCAGATTCTTAGCAAGAGGATCTCCCGAATCCCTGAGAACCCCCAGCAGCCCACCCGATGGAACTTTATCTGGCAGATATCTAGACCATTCCTCACAGTGGCCTCTGATTCCAAGCAGTGACTAAAGTTTCAGATGTATAGGGTCCAGAGGCATCTTTGTAAAGAAAGGTGTTTTGAAATAGGTGGGCTTTTTACATAATTATTTTAATCGAAAGATTTAAAATAAAGCCAAGTGAGGCAAGGAATCTTGGAGATGCCAAAGAAAATCAGCCCACATGTGCTCTTGAAAATTATTGCTTGGATATAGGGCACAGGTGTCAAACTTGCAATGTCACATCACCATGTGACATATCTCGACTTTTTTCCCCATCACTAAACTGGGGGTTGACATGGCCAGCGCGTGATGCATCCAGCCCACGGGCTGTGAGTTTGACACCCCTGATATAGGGTATAGCAGAGCAGGGATCAATCCTGCTCCTGGTTTATCATAGAGATATGATACATAGATCCAGAAGAATGGCTCAGACATCTTTTGTTTTTGTTGTTAATGTAATTTATTGGAGCAGAATTACAACCGCAAATGCCTCCGCCCACAATTATGTCACTGGTTTTTAGTGTTCAGAGGTTTCTGAAATCTATTGCCACTTAGCACTCATTTCAAGGGTACTGAGTGGAAATATCTATGGTAAGAAAATGCCATTGGATGTCAAACCTGATGTGAAAGAAAGTTCATGAATTTTCTCACTGTGCAGTCGTTTTTCCCAATTGACCATAATTTATTGAACTGGTGGGTTTCCTTTCTCCACAGCAATTGAAAGAAAGAGCTTCAGGACTTATGGTCCATGAGTGAATAAATGTACTTGGGTCATTTGAAGTTACTGATGTTGGGAAAACTTGAACAAATATTCATCCCATCATATCTATGATATACATGCAATATAAAGCCAGAGTTTATTTTCTCTCTTGCAGAGCATGTATATATAGAAAGCAGCACATGCTTGTGCAATCCTCAGTACATGCATGCTTTTGCCTCTACTTATCCACCTAGGAAATTCCTCTCATTGGACCAGAGGGTAATATGCGATTGGCTGTTTGGCTCTGAAAGCTTGTAGTTTTACAGGCAGAAATCTATTGACAAGAATACACACACACACACACACATCTGCTTTTATAACACTTTCTGTTGTCAAGAATAACATAAGCATCTTCTTTTGGCTGTGTACAGTCAGTGCAGGGAACTGGCCTCGCATTCATAGCTTTCACAGAAGCAATGACCCACTTCCCAGCTTCTCCTTTCTGGTCAGTGATGTTCTTCCTGATGCTGATAAACCTGGGTTTGGGGAGCATGATTGGGACCATGGCTGGCATCACCACACCCATCATTGACATGTTCAAAGTGCGCAAAGAAGCATTAACAGGTAAGGCCCTTCTCAGGGAAATGCAAAGAGTCTGCAGAAAACTGAAGTGTGCGAAATAGGGCAGTTCAGAGCTAATTGCTCTGGACCCATATTAGAGCTGATCACTCTGGGCGCATTAAGCTGCAGGTACCCTTTCTCTTCCTCCAACATCCTAATTCAGAACCTTAATCAATGTTGCCACCAACACTGTTACTTTAAAAAGAAGGCATAACTTTTTCCCTTTCAGCATCTGGGAAGTTAATCTTAGATCATGAGGTGATAGCTAATGTTATTAGGAAACAAATGGACTAACTATTGGTTTACAGAACAGTTTGTGGTGAGTAGGTCTGAGCTGTGTTTGGAAAGTGGTTTTGCGACTCTACATCATATTTTATGTATTGTTACTTGGAAGCAAATCTTCCTGGTTTCAGTGAAATGTACTGTGATAAAATAATATATGTAACTGCAGCCCAAATGTAGCATATAAATGGGAGGCTTCTCTACAGGCTAAACTTGACCTTGAGTTCACCCAACTTGCACATTCTTAACTGGAGGCATCTCTAATCCGTAAGTGTTGAGATATGTGCCATCTGCTGATTTGCTCAGGTAAAATTAAAGAGCTTTCTCTGCAATACATCATACCATTAAGTCAAGTTTCTCCCAGACTTATTTATAGCAAAATTTGTTTTACCTTTCTCTAAAGATAAGTTATGTTTGTCTCATGATATTTTGCAAGCTTTTGCATGTTTATTTGGAAGCAATTCCTATGGAAATAACCTACATTTTCTGCAATGGCTACTTACTCTCAGAAAAGCATGCACCCTGAAATCATGTTTTTAAACACAGGAAGACTAAATGCCATGCTCTGTTCTGTCTTTAGTTAGCTTCCCTATAGTGATGAAGAGGGATTGCTTAGCATAAGAGGAGAGTTCTTACTATACATATAAGTTCAGCTGGATCCTGCATTTGGTCTGTTACACTCATTTGCCTGTTTTGCCACTGAATGCACATGCCAATTCTGTCATGCCTAAACATACAATAGAAGTGCATTCATTTATTCCACAGTATGGACTATATTCATGATTTGTGAACTTCTGTTTAGGACTTTTTATTTTGTGCGTTATTTTTTTAGGCAGTATAATTATATCCATAGGACAAACATAACAAAATATGTTAACCAGACCAACGTAACAGCCCTTGCAGAAAGTTATGTGTGTTAACAATTGTCATCTGCTCCTTACAGTTGGCTGTTGCATTTTTGCTTTCCTCGTGGGTCTGATCTTTGTGCAACGCTCAGGCAACTATTTCGTCACCATGTTCGATGATTACTCTGCAACGCTGCCACTCACTCTCGTGGTAATCCTGGAGAACATTACGGTGGCTTGGATTTACGGTACCAAGAAGTAAGAGTTCTTTCAAAAGGAATCAGTGGAACTGATGTTCTTATATTTCTTCCTTCTTTTACTTCTAAAACCATTTTATATAATGAGCTTACTTGATCGCAAAATCCTCAGATTTCTTGATTCTTCTTTAGATCTCTAGTGCCAGCAAAGTTGCTTGATTGAATTTCTCCATCCAGTATGAAATAAAAAGGCAGAAATCTGGCATTTGTGCTTCACCTGTTCACTTTCTTCCTTCTCCTTTTTTTAGATTCATGCAGGAATTAACAGAAATGTTGGGTTTCCGGCCTTCCAGCTATTATTTTTATACCTGGAAGTACATTTCACCCATCTGTATGGCTGGCCTGATGACGGCCAGTATAATTCAGCTAGCAGTCAATCCACCAGGTTATAGTGCCTGGATAAGAGAAGAGGTGAGTCTGCATAAATTATACCTCAACATTTTCAAATCCATAAACTGTGCATCAGCATGAAATTGATCCATTTTATTTGAATAGGCTGCTACATATCAATTGATCATAAACTGCGTGACAATATGTAATAAAGCCACTGAATCCTCAGTGCAGATGAAATTATGTAAATACTAGATCAGGGCCCATATACATTAAGCCAAAGGAACTCTTGTTCTGACAACAGTATGCTGATTGCACATTACAGGTCCAAAGAACTGTGATATTTTCTTCCCGCTTCATTTAATCCTTCAAGATGGCACCGTTTTTATATATCACAGTTTCATACGCTTTAAAATAAAGTAATCCAGAATTATATTTTGGCAAGGCACTATGAAGACTCTGACTGAAAAATGATTTAAGCATTTATTCCTTTTGCAGCAAATTCCTAAATTATGAAAGTGGTGAAAACAGATGATTTTTTCATATCACTTTTCAAACAAAAGCGACTTGATTGAGTTGGGTGGCTATAGTAATAAAATAAATAAATAAATCCTCACTAGTTAACAATAGGAAAGGATTGTACATATATTAGTGAGAAAATAAAGGTAAGGTAAAGGAGTCCCTGCAGCTTTTACTCTGCCAGTCATAGTCAATTCTACTAGTATTGTATTTTTATATTCTTGGAGGTGTAAGCTGCCTCAAGTGAATAGTACATAGGAAGCAGACAAATTGTTGACACAGAAAAGGAAGAACTTATCTATATGAAATGAAGAGAAAGGAAATTTTTTACCAGTAGCAGTTTAATTTCTGTAAACATCTCCTTTCAAAGTGTATTCCTTCTCTAAAAGGTGATGGATGAGGAATGGTTTTATACTTGCCTTAGTTCCAAAGAACTGCTAAGCTAATTCACTTAACTTAATGTATACACAATACCAATAATATATGCCAAATTACTTTTCCCTTTTCCTTCCAGGCGGCGGAAAAATTTCTCTATTACCCCAAATGGGCAATGGGCATACTTGTGTCTCTGATCATCTTGGCCACCCTTCCTCTGCCTGTGATCTTTATCCTCCGCCAATTCCATTTGCTGTCAGATGGTTCTAATGCTCTGTCGGTCACATACAAAAAGGGGCGTATGATGAAGGACATATCCAACTTAGAAGACAATGATGAGACCCGTTTCATCTTGAGCAAAGTTCCTAGTGAAACCCCTTCTCCAATGCCTGCACATCGCTCTTACCTGGGCCCTGGGAGCACGTCCCCAATGGAAATGAGCAATGTTGCCAATGGACGCTACAGCAGTGGGTACCTCATGGATACCACTCCTGAATCAGAACTGTGACCATCAACCAGTAGCCTCCCCCTACTTCCTGGGTGAAAGAGAAGATAGTCCTGAAGGAGGACATCTGGTCTTTAAAAAAAACCTTCCCATCATGCACAGCAACCAGAGGTAGATGATATCAAGTGTAAAAGGTTGAGAAGGAAAGTTGCTTTCCTTCTGGTGCTCTCCAAATGAAATATCAGAATTTTCCTCAGTGAACAATAGTAGTCATAGGACATTGCAATAAATCTTATGGACAAAACGGAAATTTTAGCTAATTGGTATTGAAAAACATAGTCAACCTGTTTCAAGAAATCGTAAGATTGGGGGAGAGAGAGATGGAATAAGGAAACAGCCAAAACAAAAACAAGGAGCAGCTGGTTCCCTGACTCTCTCCATCTTTTTCTCCATCTCTTACTTTTAATTAGGAGAAGAGGCTTTTGTCCCATTTGCTGAATGACTACCACTATTAATAGCACAAGATTTTAAAAGCCCAATACGTATTCTACCAGGACCATATCCAAGTTGCACGGTCTTCGTGAAGAGTTGTTAGAACTCTTCACTAAGATATATTTTATGTAGACAGCACATTAGAATGCTTGCTGTTGCATTATGTGAGATTGGTGATGTTATTGCTGAAGATGGATCAAAAACTGAAGGGTAATTTGTTCCAGTGAATCTGGCCGTGGTATTCATCCTGCTGAGACTCACAGTGTTCCTCTGTCACCAATTCAGGTTTGTGCCATGTGTGTCACTCAGAACCAAAACTTAGCTCTATCAGTGTAGTTTTCTAGAATTCATGATGTCATTCGTGACATTATTTATAGAACTCTAATTAAATGCTGACATTAAACGTTTTATGAAATATAGAATATAGTAAGAACTACTCCAGTAACAGCTCTTTTTTACAATAGAGATGGAGAGAATCAGTAGCTCTCCAAGCTGTTGTTAGATTTCACTGGCATCAGTGAGGAAAGCCAATGATAAGGAATGCAGGGAACTGCAGTGCAACAACATCTGAAGGGCTTCAGGTTCTCTACTCCTGTTATAAGGGCACACACTAAATACATGGAAGGATCTTCCTATACTATAATTTGGGAAGGAATGACAAGCACATTAAAAACATTGATAGCACATTTCCTTCAACATAGCACATGTGAATTATGTCCCCCGGCCAGGATTAGTGTGGTGGGATTATCAAACTTTCTAAACAATGTTTTATATTTTATACCTAAGATAATTTAAACATTTTCTTTAAACTGTTACCTCTGTTTTCTTTAACTGCAGTGAGGAAGATAACTGCACATATATCAATCACAGTATCAGATATTGATAGAATTGATAGGATTACTAAAGTCTAGTGGCAGAGTTCTTGCCTTCCACTTAGTCACATTTAGTTAGTGATTCAAACAAGCAGTGCCAATTTTTAAAAACAATTTTAAAACATTCTCCTTCTCCCCCTCCAAAATTGTACAATTTATGTGCGAGAGTTTAACCATTATAAGTCTTTACAAAGTTGTTGAGGTAAACCATATACTTAATGAACATTTTAAACAACTTCCCCCTTCCCTTTTCATTTCGCCCTTCTCTAGTTTTGATATTTAAAAATTCCCCTGCTTGAAACTTGTGGACTGAAATATCACTGTCTGATTTTTTTAACTAGAAAATAATACATATTGGGAGGAATGTGTTACAGCATAAATCATTTGCAGAAGATGCTTTAAGAGTTTATGTGCAGAGGGTTGAGTGGCTAGATCTTGACTAGATGCCTGAAATGGTACAAAAAAATTATAGAGGCCACTTTAAATGTGATTACTGTGATTGCCTCTCAATGGCCAGCTGTTTTGTTAGTTTCTGAGACTAATGTTATGCAGAATTCTCTAGGAGTAAACAAAAACAACAAAAAATAAATATCTTACACTTAGAACATTATTGAGAGCCTGAATTTGCTGGAATATTAATCACCAATAATACCTTTAAAGTTGTGACTGGGGCATTATGAGAAATTAAAAAGGTGACTAGTCAGTGGATAGTACTTATGATATTTTCAGACTATTGCTGTCTGCCACCCTCAGTTAAGGCTGATTGTTATCCTGCTTTGAATATACTTAACTTTACAAAATCTCTTCTAAGCGGTGGAATAGAGAAATAAGGTTTTAATTTATATTCAGCATAAATCAGCAATTAAATAGAAGCCAAGATCTGGTGTCCTAACTCCACCTCATTCTATTCATTGGGCTTCCGGAGCACAATGTGGCCCAACACTGAACAGTATATCACAATGCATTAAATTAATGTCAGGAACCCCAATTATCCAGGGTGTATTCATTATGCAATAGTGAAAAACAACTAGTTTATTCCCACAGAGGCAATGAAGTGTCAGTGGGGAAATGTCAAGATGCCAAGAAAATTATGAAGAATGTCCTACTTTTCAGAGACTTAGCATTTTTACAGTAAGAACCTTTCTAGAATGTTTCCTGATGATTTGGTTTGCCTGTACCGCTGCATTTAAGGAGTCACATTTTTATTCATTTCAGCAGACAATGGATTCTCTTTTTGTTCTTGGGGTTCAAATTTGACTTCAGAGTACTCCAGTAACCTGGAGGATTATGCATAATTATACTTCAATTTCTCCTTTTCCACATGCTACATTATCTAAGTAAGCCTGCGATATATTACAGTCTGAATAGATAATGGGGGGGGGGGGGTAGCTAGGTTTATATTTCAGTCCATTTCTGGCCTTTTTTAGTCCAGTCATAAAGTATCACATTACCATATTAGTTATTTTATCTGAGTTCTGTAAAAGCAGCAATTTTGCAAAAAGAAAAAGAAGCCATTTTCTGTGATAGTTCTACATGTTTCCTAGTCAGGAATAAATCTTTTGGATATTGAGTCAATATAATTCCAACTGGAATCAATTAAACTAAATGACTGCTATTGGAAATCTGGTCCAGCTGCTACAGATGACAGGATTGTAGAATTAGGATAGAGTTCATAAATAAGAGAGCATGCCTTTGAGATAATGTGAGCATCAAGTATGATCAATGCTCAGTATTGGTCATTCTGGCTAGGACTGATGGGAATTGGAGTTCACAAATATCTGAAGATCCATTTTTTTTGATACAGGAAACCTAGTACCTCAGCACTAGCAGTAATCTGCTATGAAGTCTCTCTTCATGCAGGTCATGCGTTGGTCCCAAGCAAACAACTTACTCTGTCAATGAGTCTTTTCTAATTGTTAATCTTCCTTTTCCTTTTTAAAAATCAATCTGTTCATTTAGATCCTATATATAGAAGAGAAAAAGTACATCAGTGCATCATCTATAAGACAACCCTTCAAATATTTGAAGTTGTTGTAATCTCTTGATCATTTCTTTAGGTAAGCCACTTGCTCAAAGAAGCAAATGGGTACCAGTGTATGGCACTGTTTTTCCATTTCCACTACAAGGTTGGCCAATGTACTCCACCTTCCCTTCACTCTTTTCTCTAGTCATTTATGCAGATATATTACAACAGGCTAAGAATATGAAGCAAATAGTATGCAGAAACACTTGCAATCATTTTAAGACTATAGGAATACTTTTCACTGCACCCACTGGAGTTAAATACTTATTTTATTTTATTTATTTTATTTTGCAAAATTTATATACCGCCCCACTCCCGTAGGACTCAGGGCGGTGTACAAGATAA
>JANHJO010001954.1:160487-178174 GCA_032468235.1 Pseudoxyrhopus heterurus | reverse complement strand
GTCTGTACTGTGTGTATGTATGTATGTGTGTATATATATATATATATATATATATATATATATATATCTTCTAGTGTAGTGGTTTTAGTACTTTACTCATAAAGAAGGGCTTTTTAAAATTCATATTTATTAGTAGTTTATCGATATCTGTAGGGTTTTGCACTTTGATCCATTTTCTTTCTATTAATCATCTCAACACCTAAGTCTTGCAATCTTCTTAAAGTTTTTATAAAACATGATCGCTGACCATAATAAAGATACAACTAACACCAATATTTTAACCGCAGCTAATGAGAATTCTGAGCTATCAGAGGCAGACCATTTTCCACATTTGCAAAGGAAGAAAGGGAGTGGTAAGAGCAGTAAAGGAGAATTTAGCTTGCCGTGATTCTTAAGTTTGTAACTGAAAATAAGAAACATCCTTATGGTACATTATATAGCACATTTATGATGGAGTTGGCACCCAGGAGTAAAACATATACTGTACCTATGGCAAATCCCTGGTGTCTTTCCCAGCACTTCCAGATGAGGTGTGAAACACCTGGATTCAATAAGCTAGATGAATAGGAGAATAATAAAATGAAGGGTTCAAAATAGTCCTGAAGATATTCTAGTCCAACCTAGGCCAAAGTATCCAGCCTTTGTTTGGGTAGGTCCACAAAGAAGAGCCCACCTCTCTTGATTTGTAGAATACCTCTTATAGTCGGAGCATTTTTCCTAATGTGCATCCAAAATCTGCTCCTTGAACTGGATTCACTCTCTGACCTTGGGTGTGAAATAACTTCCTCTGTGCCATAAGCATTTGCTGTCTGCAATTCACTCTTTTTCTAACATGGAGTATTCCGTCTGGGGCAGGAATACTAACAAGTCAAAAAGAAACGAAATGCAAGGCATGAGTAGCAACAAGGAATCATAGCCGTTGCCAGGCAACGCAGACAGCGATTGGCTGGATAGACCAAAAGTAGGGACTCACTTCTTCTCTAAATCCATCTCTCGTGTTCTTCGTCGCTATTGGTATAAAACTAACGCGCTTCTTTTCCTGAAACGATTCAAGGTTCGGGGTGGGGGGGAGAGGGAGAGGGAGGATTAGGATCTCTTTTGGAACTAGCGCATTTGTACTACTCAGCCTTGGAAGCCCCGGCGAAAGAAGGTTCCCCCCCCCCCGTTTCTCTCACTCCTTTGCTAGATAAAATGCAAAAGGAAACACGCAGCGAGGCTGGCCCATAATCGTCCGTCCGCCCGCCCCGATCGTGCAAAGGCAAGAAAGCATCTTGCCAGCTCTCGCTCGGCTTGGAAGACGCCCTGGGCATGCACGAGCCCGAGTATCCGGGCAACGGGCAAGCGCAAAGCCATTCAGAGGAAAATCGCCAAGGCTACCAAATCCGCGCCGCGCTGCAGCGAGCGCCCTCTCTGGGCTGCAAGAGAAACACTTCTGTTCGCCTTTGCGCTTCCTCTGGCTTTTTGGCTCAGCTTTGTCGCCCGGACGCCGCCGGCAACAGGCTGCTTTGTGGCAAAGAAGAACCACACGGGCGGCCCTGCCCGCAGACGCTCTCTCCCTCCCTCTCTCTCTCCCCTCCCGCCTTTGCTCGCGCAGCAACTTGTGGATTGCGCCGAGCTGCCCCTCGCGGCCAGCCCTTCCCTCGACGGCCCCTCCCAGTCCTGGAGGAGGGGAAAGCGAGGCGAGCGCAGCGCAGCGCACGCGAGAGAGCCCGAGTCGCCCGAGCGGTGCGCTCCTTCCTTCCTTCCACTCCCTCTTCGCCCTCCCCCAGTTTGAAAATGAGACAGCGCCAAGCGGGCTCGGGTTGCTCCCGCTTTCTCGCCAGCGCACCTGACGCCCCACGAGCCCACCCGCCCCCTTTCGCCTCGGCCGTGGCCAGACCGCTGCTCTCCCGCTTAGACCCGAGGGTCTCCGACGGGAAGTGGATCCCCCTGTCGGAAGCCTGAAGCTCGCTTATCCAAGCCAGCCGGACGGAGAAACAGCCAAAGCCCCGCTCGGAGCCTCCCTGCCCTCTGCCCTCTGCGACGGCGGAACCGTTCAGCCTAAGAGGCAACTGCCGAGGATGCCCCTCGGTACATCGGCTTTTCTTACCGGCTCCTCGCCTCGTCCAGGGAAGCGGCCCGGGGGCTTCCTGCTGCGCTGACGGGGGTCATTGTTTGGTGTGTTCCGATTGCCTGGAAGGGAAAGGCGGGGGAGGCAAGGCGAGACCCGGCGAATTGGTGGTGTATCTCGGGCGGTGCGTGGGGGGGAGAGAAGCGTGTTTACCCGAGGAGGTCTTCCGAAGTTTAAAACCGTCTTGAAAGTCACGTCGAGCTTCCCTTCTCTACTTTGCAAAGACGGGGCTATTTACCAACCAGCGGCGGAAAGCAGAAGAGGCGCCTCTTCTTCCTACTCCCAGCAATCTCTTCTGGCGGTACTTGGTTCTCCGGTTCCTTTTCGCTTGGCCAGGAGCCTGTGGCCTCGATGAATTGCGCGCCCCGCCGCTTCAGGTCTGTGGCCATTTGCTCCCAGCCCGCCCAAAAGGAGATATAACCCTTCTGCTATCTTGGTTGGCCAGACAGGGCCGTTTCCTTCCACGGCGAGGCTTTGCTCCCGGCTGCACTTGTTGCAGCTCCTTGCTGGGCTTTGGGAGGGCTTGAGAAGACTTCCTTTCCTCCCCTCCAAAATAACAGCGGGCCTTCGACTGTCCGTCTCACCAGCCCCCTCAGGGCGCATCTGGTGCAGGGCCCTCTCTCTGCTTCTCCCCCACCCCCTGCTTCCGGGCCAGAAGGAAAAGGGTTATCAGAAGCACTTCTGGCCCACCTAACCTAATCTATGATCAGCTCCGTGTGTGTCTCATCTTACCGTGGGCGCAAGTCAGGGAACAAGCCACCCTCCAAAACATGCCTGAAGGAAGAGATGGGCAGAGGAGAAGAGTCCGACAAGATCACGATCAACGTGGGGGGCACCCGGCATGAGACCTACAAGAGCACTTTGCGCACCCTGCCTGGGACCCGCCTGGCCTGGCTGGCGGATCCTGATGCCCAGAGCAATTTTGACTTTGACGGACAGAGCAATGAGTTTTTCTTTGACCGCCACCCGGGCATTTTCTCTTACGTGTTGAACTACTACCGCACGGGCAAACTACACTGCCCGGCCGACATCTGTGGGCCCCTCTTTGAAGAGGAGCTGACCTACTGGGGCATCGACGAGACTGATGTGGAGCCTTGCTGCTGGATGACCTACCGGCAGCACCGGGATGCAGAGGAAGCCCTGGATATCTTCGAGAGCCCTGAGCCTGGCAGCGGGCTGGCTGGGGAAGAGACTGAAGATGAAGGGGCCCGGGAGATGACCCTGCAACACCTGGGCATGGAGGATAGGCCTCCTGGGGCCTCAGGAGGAGGAGGAGGAAGTGGCTGTTGCCGGAACTGGCAGCCTAAGATGTGGGCACTTTTTGAGGATCCCTATTCATCAAAGGCGGCCCGGGTGAGTCAGTAAGAGCGGGCAGGGAGACCCAGTTTCCTAGGGTGGATGGGTAGGAGGGTAGGTAGGTATGTGCTCCACTTCTAATGCCTACTGGATGCAATTGGATGCCCTTCTGATATGTAGCACTACAAGTCCCATCATTCCCAGGCAACATTCCCAGTGACCAGTTTGGTCGAAAGGCACTGTATTGTAGCGTATCTGATTGGGGAAGATTGAATTGATCACTTGGGTTTGGGGACATGCAAAACCGAAAAAGCCCTTCCACCCCCCTCAGTATGTTTCTTTGCAGATTTACTACTGTAGTTGCTTTACATTTCAAGCTATCAAAGTTTTCAGTGTAGTTCTTCACCTGAGAGTGACCCTCCTTTCTCTGCTGCTGCTTCTCTTATTTTCCCCTTTATTTGCCTTTTCTGATGCAGGTAACATGTCTTGCTGTTTTTCATTGTGTATGTGTTTTTATTGTGCATGGTGAAGACCTAGCTGTTTTATATTCCCCAGTTATTTATCAGTACTGCACACAAATAGTCTGCAGACGAGAACAGAGCTTATATTTAGGGGTCTCTTTGGAGGTTTGGAAAAATCTACTTACCAGCACAACCCTGGAAGAGATTTTTTTTTCTTCCCATCAAATCCAATATTTGACAGAGTTTAGAGAAAGCCTAGTGAGATTTTTTTTTCCTTTGTATATTCTATTTTTCTAGCTGAAGGATTGCCAGATGCTCTGAATTTACTAGTGGTATAAGATGTAGTGTACCTCAGAAGAGGGATAGTACTGGTAGATCCCTTGGTATTAGTTAGACATTTCTAATTCTCCATTATTAAAGAATAATAACAGGAAAATGATTTTTCCATTGAAATTAGGTAGCTAAAATACAAGTAAGTTTTGCGAAGTCATGAATGGACTTTTGCATAAAAAAACTCTACTCTGAATTAAGTTTGGTACAGAAAATTTCCTCCTAGGCTGTGAGACATCCAACAGGAGCTCCATCAAGAAAGATTAATTGTCCAAGCAATTAAAGTTCTGTTGTGTCTGCATGTTTACAGAACTCCATATACACCCACACAACAAACATCAAAGACTTACTTTTGTCCTATGTTTTTCTTTCTCTTGTGCTATGTGATGTTTTCCTATTGTTTTCCCATATCTGAATTAATCTACCCTTAATATTTTCAATAATATGCAAACAAATCAGCAATACGTGGCTAGTAAAAAATTGAGGTCTGATAGAAATCCCTGTATTAGTTTTCTATCGAGATTCTGTTTCCTCCCTTTTTTAAAAAAAAATAAACACTGTGCATTTTAATAGAAATATATCATTTTCATTCCCAATCAAGCCCCTATAAATTAGTAATGGACAATGTCCACACTTCTTTGTTTTTAAGTTCATTTTTGTGATACAAGCATACTTTTTACATTCAAGAAACAAATATCCATATATCTGCTTTAGAACATAGATTCTGTCATAGAATAACATGATTAGAAGGGACCTTGGAGGTCTTTTAGTCCAACCCTCTGCTCAAGCAGGAGACCCTATCATTTTGGACAAATCTCTTTTTGAAAGTCTCCAGTAATGAATTTCTTAGTCACATGGTATATATAGATTCTGCCATACATATTCTGAGCTTTCCATCTTGTGTATTCCATCTTGTGTATGAAGAACATAGTAAGATTTAAAAGTGTAAACTCTGAACCTAGTTTTGCTTCTCATAAAGTTCACCTCAAAATGTATATTCCATAGGGAGGGTTAACTGGGAAGTGCCAATAAAATTTATCCAAAATATTTTCTTTCACCTAAATTCAGACAATTCAGGCATTCATATCCCCAAAAGATTCATTTTAGATGGAATTTATAACTATTTAAGTCTCAAAAGTCTTAGATTTCCACATCTATTGTTGATCAGAAGATATAAACAGATTTGTTGAAAACCATCATCTGGATTTTTCTGTATCACCTCTAGTTGAATCTTGCCTACTTTAGAAAAAAAATCTGTGATTGTTCTCCATGGCCAGGTGATAAAAAGTTGAATATAGGTGAGAAATAAACAATTTTGCTAATAAGGATCACCGGTATCTAGCAAATGGAGATTGGGGACAGCCTCCTTCCAGCTTGTTATGAATCCATGAAAACATGGCTATTTTTGTTCAGTTTTCCCTCAGTAGCTAACTACCTTTTTAAACCTTCCTTTTTCTTTTTTAAAAGAAAGAATCAGTGTTATTAATTAGGAAAATATTTCAACCTGTTGGAAAAGATAAAAATAAATGACCCAGTGTCAAGTTCAGATAAAGAATTGGAAACAAACATGGATTTCCAGGGCACAGAGCCATTACATAATAAGAACATCCAACATTGCCTAAATTAAAATATATATTAGCATCTGGCCAGCCTGTCGTGGTTGATTCCACTGCACTCTAAAAGAATTGACAACAGTTGGCAATTGAGGTTCAATTCTTCTTCATTTCCAGGCTTCTTTCCAACTATGATAAGGATTTTTTTTAAACTAAAAAAAAAAATCAGCAAAGTAATCTCAACATTTATCTAGTACCTATTCTAATATCAGTGCTGAATTCAAAAAGAATGTTTAAGCAGTGAATAAAACATGAATGGGATATCTGGCAAAGTGCTTTTATAATTAGCTAGTGCAGAAAAAACCTTTTTCCTAAGAAGTTCTATTGTAAAGGAAAGTCATATGAATACCCTGCTGTGACAGCCTCATCCCCAAAATGTATCTATTTGTCCACTACAGTCTGCCTTCCATCCACCCCTCATTACACAACAGCCATTTTGTTGACTCCCATCTCTCTTCATCTTCCTGAAGGGCAGTGGCCTCCAACCTTTTGGGCACCAGGGACCAGTTCCACAGAGAGAGGTTTTTCCGCGGACCGGAGGGGATGTGGTTTCACGTGCTGCCTGCATCCTGCAGATGGGGCTTCGCTTGTTTGCCTGGTTTCTGGCATGCTGCGGACCAGTGCCGGTTCACAGACCAAGGGTTGGGGATCCCTGCTGTAAGGCACTGTTTTTCAAACTTGGCAACATTAAGATACTGGACTCCCCAGAATTCCTCAGTTAGTTGATTTTAATGTTGCCAAGTTTGAAAAGCATTGCAGTAGAACCACAGAGGGCATAATATAACCTGCCAGACAGAATCTCAAGAAATCTCCCTCATAATCCTGATTGTGGGATAGTTCCTCCAAACTGGCCCTGGGGAGAAAAGCACTCTCATCCTCCTAGTAAGGCAGGCAAACCCTTTCATGAGAGCAAAAAGCATCAGTGAAGGAAACAACTGTCCTTAATCACAAGGAGACCCGTAGGGAGTTGATGGAAGCCCATTGGGGAAAATGGCCGAGGACAGGAATTTAAGGCATATCTTTGGCATCCAGGACAAGCAGCCAAGATAGGCAGACCACAGAAGAGAGGGCAGCAAACATCATTCCACTCTTCCATCATGTATATCAAAATGCAAGTAGGGCTCTCATTGTTAGGAACCTCACTGTTTGTGTAGATATAGGAGCGAGTATGTGTGGAGGATTTCAGAATTTCAGCATGAGAGGCACCTCAGACTTTCCTCCCGATTGGTATCCTTGATGGTTGTGATGCTAGAACTCCAAGGGTGAGTTCTGTAATGGAGAATCATTGCAACAGACTGGTATACATCTGATTCACACATGATTTGCTTAATTGTAGTTTGTTGAATGGACCATATAAGCCACGGGTGTCAAACTCAAGGCGTCATATCCTGACATTTGTTCCCTTTGTGGAGCTGGGGTGGGTGTGGCTTGTGTGTGATGTGTACGGCCTGAGGGCCGCCAGTTTAACACCCCTGATATAAGCATTGTCTTACATTTCAGTAAAAACTGATTATCTATGGAATGATTTGAAAGCAAATGACCAATGGTTACTTTTGGTAAGGAAAGTGTCCAGACTCAATTCTGCCTGGGGACATGACTTCTAATTTGCAGTTTGCTCCTAATTAGATTATGTGAGTTGGTTATGGTCCCAGCAGGTAGGAATGTTTCTAGTAATCTAGTGCAGTTTTGATACTTTTTGAAAATAAAGCTTGACTTGAAGAAGGCTTTTTATTTTTATTTTATTTTTGTTATCAGGCTTTTACCATTCTTTAATTTTGGTCTTGATTTTAACACTTTTTAATATTTTGTAGTGTAGTTATTCTTATCCACTGAAATAGAAAGGCAACATATAGCTGGATTAAACAGAAACAGTTAAGAGTCATATACAGAATACCCACTCATTTTAAATGTATACACAAATGTGCAGTTATATTTCTTCAAGAAAGTTAAAAACAATATTCCACAATGATTTCAAGGTTGCAGTGATTACACTAATCACTAAAGGTTGTTTGATTACACTAATCGTCCCTTTCTAAATTCATAATGGAGAGGGGGAGCTATTACATTGGTCCAACTTTTCTCTAGTTCAAAAGCACCTCTGTAACACAATTCATTTTTTTTTAGAAGACTGATTTGCTGGTAGTTTCACTGTTTATTTGTAAATTAGAAAGCCTGCATGAATTGACTTGGATAATTCATGCCATGGGTTTAATATGTTATCATGGTAAGCAAATAGTCTCATTTGCCTTGTGCAAGCAGTTTGGATGTCCATGGAACCACTGTGAGCCATGATGTGGAATGAAGCTTCTTCCTTATTGCTTCCAGGCTTTGGGACCACCCACCACGTAAGCCACATAGACTAGCCCTTTGGCACACAAAGCTTTTAGTAGATGGTTCAAAAGAGCAGGGAGTTTTGGATCGATTTCATCTTCGTTCATGCAGGGTGTACAGTTTGCCAAGTCAGAATTACTCGCCAAAGTTTTTGATAAGCAATTTGTATGTGAGTGATGGGTCCTTTGTAGTTTTTGTTGAAAGAGGAGGCAAATGGCAGATCGTTGGGGACAATATGCTGATTCTGTAAACTGCTTAGAGAGGGCTGTAAAGCATTGTGAAGTGGTATATAAGTCTAAGTGCAATTGCTATTGCTGTTGGAGGAGGAGGAGGCTGATCTTCTTCAGCTGCCACTGCAGATAGTCTTTGCTGAAGCCACCCATCTAGGATCATGATGGCCAGGATTGAAAATTTGACAGGAGAAGGCAGAAGGAGGCTCTAAAGCAAAATGAGATGAGTTTAAGGAAACTAAAGCTATTTTAATTAATTGACAGGCTAGTAATAACTTTTTATAGCAATTGAAACTGAGCATTTCTCCTAAAGATACCTATAAGGTCCCATTTTCAACCTTATATAGAACATGATAGGCAACTTTTGCCCACCTTGTTTCACATCATTGTCATGCCTAGAAATGAGGAGACCATTTACAACACCTTTTTGAGGGATTGAAACTCTTCAGCAAAGCACTCTTTTGAAAGTTTGCTCAATCTTTAAATTAAATTAAATTGATAACATTCTAAATTGATCACTGTAATACTTTACTGTACTGGAGCTAAATAGGAAGGCTATCCTCAAGCCCCCATGGGTTCAGATGAGGGCAACTAAATTATTGAGTTTATAGGACCAATTTACACCAGAATTCTTCAGCTAAGGAGACTGGCCATTGCACCTTCCTTTGGATTATATGCTATGTCTCCACTTATAAACAAAGATGGCTTAAAAATCACAGCTCTATCCAGTGTTTGTTTACAGTGCTCTCTCTGGCTCTGGCTTGTTCATTTGGCTTTTGGTGGCTTGTTTTGACAGGAGAAAACCAAAGTTCATGGATTAGGCAGCATGCCAAATTGCGGATGAATAGAATTGTCCAAGGTGTGTTAGTTGTACTACTTCAGGAGGAACAAGTGGTTTATTGCTTGTTTTGAAAAAAGTCTGTCACATAAATATAATGGGTAGCTTGATTCCAGATTCAAGAATTGAGCTTTGATTTATAAGTACTATTTGTTTCGAGGTCAGGGAAGGAAAGTAAATTGGACCTCTAATATGCCTTCATTTCATATCAAGTTATTTTCTTCTCACTAAAAGGAGAAGAATCCCTTGGAAATAATCACAGAGAAGTCACAATGCTAAGGAAGGCAATTTTTTGCCGCTATTTCTAATACGTATTTTACTAATACTAAAACACAAGTTTTACCAAAATTCTGTTTATTTTTGGGCTGCTGATTTTAAATTAATTTTAAATTAAAAAATAATTTTATGGAAGCATGCTGTTACCTTAGTAGAATTATTTTGACCTATCCTTTTATATAAGTGTATTTACTAAAGGAGAGAGATAAAAATAATAATTCTGTTTCAATGTATCATATAAATATAATGGGTAGCTTGTTTCCAAATTTAAGAATTGAGCTTAAGAATGCTCAATTAAGAATGAGTTGTTTTATGGTTATTTTTAGTAGACTTTTTTTTGTGGGAGCTTGGAGGAAAAGATAGCCCAGAGATAAATAAAGTTACTGGCATTCCTTTCTGCACTTGTACCTTCAGACTACCATGCCCATCCAGAAAAAATATATTTATGTATTTATATTATATTAATGTCCTTTTGAGTTGATTTCCACAATATGCTACTGTAGTGGTTATAGGTTAACCAATGTCATAGAGCAGAATTGAAAACCTCTTGGCTTTTGCAACCTGCTGGTTACTAATTCAGTAAGAATGTTTGGTAGACTGGTTTTTCAGTGGGTTGATGAAAATGATGCATATTTGTGTGCATGTTCTTGTTTTACATTTGTCCCAGTTACGCAGGTTTTGAAATACCGTATCCTGCATTTTGAGGAGCTGCAGCCAAGAATTTTTCTTTAGAAAACAGGCTGGAAATGCTATCAAGGGGGTATCATTGAATAGGTTCAATGTCAAATGACACTTAAGCAAAGTAAATCCAAATGTGCGGTTTTTTTGAAGTGTGTTTAAGCATTATTTTCTTAAACTCTCAGTGCAATGGATCATATTGAGTTAGATCCTGTATTTAATGGTGTTTTAAAATCAGATTAGATACAGAGTTTGCATTTGATTGTTCTGTTACATAATCACTGTTTGCATAATTGGAAATGGGACTTATTTACCGTCGGTTATGATACCATGTAAGAGATCATTGTGGGGAGAAGATAGAAAACAGTGACTCTGTATAATAGTACAAATTGGCAATTTCCCCCATAATATAGAATAACACAGTTCTGTTACCAGTGTTTCCCTTTAGAAATTCTTCATTTTCAAAACTTGTTTGATATGTGATGTGGGAGATTTTTTATCAGAGGAGGCAAACTGCAGCATCCTTGGTATTTATTTATTTTATTTATTTATTATTTCAATTTATATGCCGCCCGCTCCCAAGGGACACTGGGCATCTCACAACAGTAAAATGATACAAAACAGTATAAAAAATTTAAAAACAATTTAAAACATCTAATTTCATTCGACCATCATCCATATCACCCCCAAGCCTGCCGGCACAGCCAGGTTTTTAGTGCCTTCCAGAAGGTCACCAGGCTCGGGATGGTCCTAATCTCTGGGAGAAGTTGGTTCCAGAGAGTCGGAGCCATCACAGAGAAGGCTCTCCCTCGTGGACCCGCCAGCCGACATTGTTTAGTAAGATGCATATTTAACTAATTTTACTCTATGTCCAAAAATAATATACTTGCACATATACAGAAAAAAGCAAAATGAAAATACATTAAGTGATAAATGATCACATTTTATAAGTGATATATCAGTTCTATCAAAAAAAACCCATGTTGATGTTTGATTATGAAAAACTTTTAGTTTATTATTGTAAGTAACATGAACATTCCAATTAGTAACAAATCAGTAAAACTATTATAGCTAGCAAATAGTCTCCTGGATTAACAAATAAGTAACATGATTTTAAATAATAGTCTCCTTATTCTTTCGAATTGTCAGAGCTTTTCTGCCACTGTTCATGAAGCAGAGAAGTAGCTATCTTGCATATTCATATAAGCGTTAATTCCTCCCTTTGTTGGCAAACTAATCTGCAGAGGAAAATGAACATAAATGAGGCTGGAGCACAAGCAAATGTAATCAGTCGCAGCTGGGCAATTGAATTTCTCTGTTTATTGTTAGTATCAGGGGAAGGTGTTAGATTAACCTTTGGGATGGAAGGTAAAACCAAATCTGCCAATAAATTTTACTCCTGTCTGTGAGTTGACAAATTTCATGCTGCCAAAGAATTGAACTGAATTAAAAGCAGCGGAATCTCATTTGCTCAGTCTGTGTCTAACACCTGAGTACAACTATATTTATTATTATTCCTATTACAGTTGTACAGTTTAGTGAGCCTAACGTAAAAAATAAAATATATAGAATCATGAATTACTTGTTTTTTGTATCTTATGATTTATTATTGTAACTGATTTATGATCTATGATTTATCACTTCGTTGCTTGTATGTACACTGAGAGCTTATGCACCAGAGACAAATACCGGTACCTTGTGTGTCCGATCACACTTGCCAATAAAGAATGTTTTTTGAATAGTTCTAATAGCTGGGTAGATTGAAATCTGGGGTCTTCAATTTTGATGGTCTACAATGGATCATAGGAAAGAGAAGAAGAGGGCCCTATAAACTGTGTAAGGAGTCATTCAATGATTATTTCTCATCCTAGATTCAAATGAAGCATGTTTCTTTATTCCAAGCCTTCTTTGTAGTGTTCAAAATAAAAAAGGTAGAAAATAAAAGTTTTAAAACTTGTAATCTTGTTTTTGGGATTGCTTTTCTTCTCCCATTGTTTTTTTTTTAACCTTTGAGCATATGTTTTCCCTTCTTTTTCAGATCATTGCCTTTGCTTCCCTTTTTTTTATTCTGGTATCCATCACAACTTTTTGCCTGGAGACACATGAAGCCTTCATCATAGATACCAATGTGACTGAGACCCTAGTAGTGGGCAACACGACGGAGATTGTTGTGATGAAAAAGATGGAGACAGAGCCTATTCTCACCTGTATTGAAGGCGTTTGTGTACTGTGGTTCACTCTGGAGTTTCTGGTGCGCATTGTTTGCTGCCCGGATAAATTGATCTTCATTAAGAATCTTCTTAACATCATTGACTTTGTAGCCATTCTACCCTTCTACTTAGAGGTAGGACTCAGTGGCCTATCATCCAAGGCTGCGCGAGATGTGCTGGGCTTCCTGAGGGTAGTTCGTTTTGTCAGAATCCTCCGGATCTTCAAGCTGACCCGCCATTTTGTGGGACTTCGGGTGTTGGGCCATACACTCCGGGCCAGTACCAATGAATTCCTCCTTCTCATCATCTTCCTGGCTCTAGGAGTTTTGATTTTCGCTACCATGATCTATTATGCCGAAAGGATTGGTGCCAAGCCATCTGATCCTAGTGGTAGTGACCATACCCACTTTAAGAATATTCCCATTGGATTTTGGTGGGCAGTGGTAACCATGACAACTTTGGGTTATGGAGACATGTATCCCAAAACTTGGTCAGGTATGTTGGTGGGAGCTCTTTGTGCCCTGGCAGGTGTTCTTACCATTGCTATGCCTGTTCCAGTCATTGTCAACAACTTTGGAATGTATTACTCTTTGGCCATGGCGAAGCAAAAGCTCCCAAAGAAGAAAAAGAAGCACATACCCCGTCCAGCACCTCTTGACTCTCCAACGTTCTGCAAATCAGAGGATAACTCGCCTCACAACAGTATTCAGAGTTACAACAGTCCTCTAGCGGCAGCAACAGCAGCTGGGGTGATGGAGAGGAAAAGATCAGGTGAGATGTAAGATTTCAGGCTAAACAAAACCCATAAATAGTAGAGGTAAGAAGATTCTGGACATAAACTTGTGGATGTGTAAAGCAGTGGCTCTAGAAGAAATATATGTTATGTAAGATTATGGTGTGTATGGTGCAGAGTTATCATCTGGATAAAGGTATATTGTTTGGGGGTGAGCATAGAGAAATCTTCTTTTAATTATTAATCTTAACTGTATTGATAATGGCGTCCATAGGGAGAGAATTAGAAAAGTGGGTTCATTAGGCCAGACTGAATTTTGTCCATTTTAGAAGAAGATGAATAAATACAAGTCTGTCTTAACATCCCACCCTATTTTGAACAATAGTTTGCATCCTACTATCATAAACTTCACACAATGGCATACATAAGGTTTCCAGAGTCCAGAACTACTTGGTGTCAACAAAATTGGTGTATTGTGCACCTCAGAACATGATTTGGCTTCTTTCAAGCCAATGTAACATCAATTTTTTTGTTAAGTTCTTTGTTACAAAAAGAATTAACTTAAAAAAACATGACAGTTATTGAGGAAGACTGTTTTGAAGGAAACTAAAGTTATTTTATTTAATTGACAGGCTAGTAATAACTAATCATACCAATTGGAAACTGAGCATTTCTCCTAAAGATACCTATAAGGACCCATTTTGAACCTTATATAGAACATGATAAGCAACTTTTGCCCACCCTGAATTTTGGACAATAGCACCTGTAATTTCTAAATAAGCCGATATTCTGGCTAGAAAGCATCAAATTATTTCCCAAAATATCTGGGGAATCATGGTTGTCATTCATTGCACTGCACAAAGAGTTACATTAAAATTCTTTTTAAATTTCATATCAATTTTCTTTTTGTTTAAATTAAAATACCTTTTGATCCAGATCTTAGTATGGTGGAAAGATGGCTATGGATGACAACTATGTGCCACAAAGAGATACAGAAAAGTTTAACTCTTTGCTGCCATCTATCTATAGTTTGTACTTTATGCAACAGACGTGATAGCCTTAGTTAAATCAAGTATAGGGCAATTTTTCAATGGCTTGGGTTACTTTTGACATTTTTGGGCAGACTCAAGGGCTATAGTTTGTGGGGCTGAATTACATGGATAAGGCCAGAACACTGTGGATGTTTCTGGCTGTGGGAGAAGCTATGGGAATGTAAACATTTTCTTTATTTTTTTAAAACCATGATAAATGTATTTTGGCAAATATATGTGTCCCAGGATAATGTTGCAGGATCCAATCTGGGTCAGTAACCAGGACCAGAAGTTTTGTCTTCCGAGCTTTCGGACTTGTGCTGGAGCCCATTTTCAGGGAACGTCTGATGCAGATTGGATCCTGCAATATATTTTGGATGTAATGTTATAATTTTCATATATTTCTCACCTCCAAATGGCAAGGAAACACTACCGATTGTTTGGCACTGCAATATTCAAATGTAATCCTGTAATTGGAAGAAGCACCGGGACTTAGAAAAGAGGCTCAAGAGTGTGTTGAGAGTCTTTGATTCACAGGTTATTCTTCATATTAAGCTTAATCTCTCATTTGTGCTATTTCTCCATGAAAAAGGAAACCTCTACCAGGGATGCCATTGCTTTTATTAAGGGCAGGATGAGGTAAGAGTTCAGCAGGAAAACCCTAGGTAGGAGGAAAAGGTTGAAAACTTATGCCACGCTCCTGATATTGCTATGCCAACTTTAAAAACAAAAGAATCCCACTTGTGGAATCCAAAGATGTGTTTAGCACTTGGTGAAGCTTTTGTAAAAGCTGACAGCTTGAGCTTAAAAGTGCCAAAGAAAATGCACAGTCTCTAAGTGCCTACTTCCTCTAATATGTAAAGTCACGCTCTTTGCAATCTAATGTTGCATTTAAATGGTTTATCATGCCTGATCTGTTTGAATAATCTCCATTCTTCTTAAGCATTGATTAACCGTCTGACCTTTTCTACAGCAATAAGTCTCTGAGGATTGTCTTTGGAATCCCAAAGTCAGTCAGGCAACACATAATGGTTTGTTCTCTGGAGTGCGCAGTTAAGAGCCTTCCAGTAAGTGACTCTGGAATGGATTTAACAGGGTGTGGTTAGTATATACATAGTTGCATATTTCAAACTAGGGAAGCAGAGCAGCCCAAGCCAAATGGCTCCTCTGTTTCTCATATCTAATCCAAAAGCTGCTCTTTTGACGCTTAATACAGAAAATCCCATGCTTCTCTTTTTCTCTAATTAAAACTATAATTATTAATAATGAAGTAAGATTGAGTTCATATGTTTCACACAAACCATATTCACTTGATGTACTTGCTTACTTATCCCAATACACTAAACCTTAAAGTAGTCATATGCGCTGGGTTTGTGCAACATTTGAATACTTGGCTCTTTTCTGGTCCAGGGTGTATGGTCGTGGGCATTCTTTTGGTTTTGTCTTAGTGTTTTGGCTTGTTCTATTTGCCATGGTGAAAACAAACTTACGTTTTAGTAGGATGGTAGATACAGGCTATGAAATATATGCTGAAAATAATAGGGTCTCATTTTAAAGAACTCCGTGTTGGAAACAATATTTTAACTGGTGGGGGGAAAAGAGATTCAATGGAGGAAAGCATTTGTAATCTTTAGGACCTTTAAGGCTTCTTTGCTACTATTAACCTGTTTGACTGCTTGCATCTTAGGGCAAAAGGATTAGAAAGTAAGACCAAACTGTACTTTTATTTTTTTTATACTAGTATATACTGGTTTGCAATAGATCTGATACGTTATGGGAACAGCAAGGAGCTGAGACTGAAAACCACAGCCCTGCTTCAACATGCTAGAATCTGGACAGAGAACCAGCAACATTTCTCCCTGAGGAATTTCTGGTGGCTGAGGGAACCTCTCCATCACCACCAATTGTGTATAGGTGTTGATGGCATGTAGCAGCAGCTTAGCAGAATTGTGAAGAAGGGGAGTGATTCTCTGGCCTGGGAGATGGGATGGGTTAGGATGGCTGCAGCCCTTCAGGCCATCCAATGAACAGAGCTAGAACAGCAGAGTACCAAGAGTGGGCTCAGGCCTTGGTCTCCATCTGCCACTTTGTCCTCACCTGCAGAGGTTGCTTCCTTGTGTTCCTCATCATAGGGTCAGGCCTGAAAGGAGTTGGCTTGAATGGCTTTTTCTCTATATTTCAGTAACAAACAAATTTAAAACCTAAAAAAAAATCTCCGCTGTAAAAAGCACTTTGTTTTTCCATAGTGCAACTCATGTAACAGAAAGCAAATCTTTTCATTATTTTAAGTCTTCAGGTTCTTCAGTTTGTAATTGAAAACCGATGAAATAATTTCAGCAATTGGATTAACAGACTGTGCTACGTTGCTGGGTAAACATGGTGACTAAGCCATAGGTCTGATTCAAAAGTCACATTTAATCATTGTTTACTGAATAAGCCCCAGTTAGCTAGATTCAGACTGCTCTAAGTTACAGGCCATAATTTATCACTCACAAAAGCTGGTTTCACACAGCACATAAGTGAAAACCAAATAAGTCACATTTGGGCTTAGATCAAATTGTGTACTCAATCTATAACATCTTTCCCCCCATCAATTGCCTTCCCAGTATGTTGGAACAATAAACCTGATTTAGTGTTTTGTACAAGTCATAGGCAGATTGCATCTCTTGTCACTTAAAATAAGTTGGATTCCAAATCCTGTGAAATCTTTCCTCATCTTATGGCTTGGCAGATGTGTTGAGATTAATGTAGTCTGGGATTTCAATACATTTAATATACTACCATGTTTCCCCAAAAATAAGACCCAACTGGAAAATAAGCCCTAGCATGATTTCTCAGGATGCTTGTAATATAAACCCTACCCCCAAAATAAGCCCCAGTTAAGATTGTCAGCCAGATGGATCCATTTTGTACCATATTTCCCTGAAAATAAGACCTAGCCAGAAAATAAGCTCTAATGCGTCTTTCGGAGCAAAAATTAATATAAGACCCGGTCTTATTTTCAGGGAAAACATGGTAGGCTGAGGAAGGCTGCCCTATTACTAATAACTTAAGGGAACCAGATATGGTACAACTTTCACCAGTTGCAAAGACAGCCTCTGCATGAATCTCCCAGCAAGAAAAGCATGTCTGAGACATGAGGTATGAGCAGGTCATTTGTATCATTTTTTTCAGTCTCAGATAAGGAATATTTATGAGATGTAAAGATTTAGACTAGAACACAGGTGTCAAACTCGCAGTGTCACGTTGCCGTCATGTGACATCATGACTTCTTTCCCTTCGCGGAGCTGGGGTGGGCGTGACCTGCACGTGATGCATCTGGCCTGTGAGCTGCCAGTTTGACCCCCCTGGCCTAGAACAATCTTATCAGTATTAGAGTGTTAACATTTACTATATTATAAGTGATATCTGGCTATACATTCATCATGAACAGAATGCTGTTTCTAGAAAACTTCAGTTTCTGTGGAAACCATACTGCAGTCACCATAGCATTAATGCACAGTAATATGACATAGCTTATTTTCTGTAAGCTATGTCTCTTGAAACATAG
>JANHJO010001954.1:102227-118484 GCA_032468235.1 Pseudoxyrhopus heterurus | reverse complement strand
ACACACACACACACACACACAACATCAACAACCAACAGGGCATACTGGCACAAGATACTTCCCTTAAAAAAAAAAAAACCCGAGCAAAGCCGGGTAATTAGCTAGTTTCTTATAAGCAGATCTGTGGGGCACTCTGGATAGTGTGCGAGCATGAACAGAACGGACTGGCAATCATCAGCAGCCAAACAACTACTTTGTAATAGCACTATACTATCCTGGCTAATGTAACATTGCCATATGCTAAATAAATAAACAAATAAAACTTTGTTTAAAGAAGGGGTCAATTGGATTTTGAAAAGGTGTTAGGTTTGCGTATCTAAGACCTGACAATTTTTTTGGGGAAAAAAATTATGCAGAAGTTCTGGAGCAGGATTCCCTGCAGAAGCCAAGTGTCCAGTCTCTCCTTTATATCCCGAGTCAAAATATCCACGGAGGTTAGTGCCCAGTGATTTCAGGGAAGGGGTCATATTTGGATCAGTATGGCAATTGTCAGTACACCACGCTAGATCATACTGATAGCAAAAAAACAAAAATGTGTTGGAGAAGATTAGATTTAAACGGCTTCAGTGGTTGGTTGGAGAAGGCAGCATCATGAAAACATGCTTAAAAAAGATGGACGTATTAGTGCTGTCCCAGTTAGGAGAATATTAGCATGAGTGCTAAGAGTTCCCTCCAGGCAGATTCATCTTATATGGGTTGTAAGAGGAATTGAAGGGTGCCTGTGGGATTTCTGATAATTAACACAGTAGTGTCCCTGCAGGATATTCCACTGTAGCTAATAAGGAAGCTTTTATGTTGCTTTGCATGTTTACGTGTAGGATGAACAGAGGAAGATGACTTGCTTTGGGTGATGGATCCTGGAATATTTCGCCTTCAGAACTCATGACAGGATATATGGATGTTATTGTGAGTTCTTTGTCTGATTTGCAGGGAAGCTATTACTCCTGTTGCTAGGACAATTCTTGTGTGCTGCTCTTCTACTGTGGCTTTTCTTTGGACTGTTTTTAAAACTTCTGGTTGTACTTGCGGAACACCTCCTTGCCTGAGCTGAGCACCCACCGGTTATGATAGCTATTCTGATTACACATTTCCATTCTAGTATAAGCATGGAATTCATTTGGTTAAAATAGCGGGACCTTCTGTATTGTTCTCTGAAGTAAACCATATTCATGTATTTTGTCCCAGCCTGTGTCAGTGTCCTTACTACAGATAGTCCTTGATTTACAAGAGTTCATTTAGTGACTGTTCGAAGTTACAAGAGCACTGAAAAAAGTGACTTATGAATATTTTGCACACTTATGACTCTGGCAGGATCCCCATGGTCATGTGATTTAAATTTGGATGCTTGACAACTGGTTCATATTTATGATGGTTGCATTCTCCAAGGATTATGTGATCCTCTTTTGCAACCTTCTGAAAAGCGAAGTCAATGAGGAAGTCAGATTCACTTAACAACCATGTTATTAATTTAACAACTGCGGCAAAAAAAGTAATAAAATGGGGAAAACCAACAAATTTTTCACTTAGTAACATAAATTTTGGGCTCAATTGCGGTTGTAAGTCAAGGACTATCTGTATTTCTCTTCACTGATGGGATAACTACACTAGGCTTGGTTTCTTGCATATTAGAAGTCCAATATTCTGCCTTATTGTGGTAAGGTGGGGAGCCAATAAATTTAATAGATAAATAAATACTGGACAGAAATGTAGTCTTGTATTGTAGTTTTGGCAGAAAATATATTTCCATCCAGTGTGTTAAATGTTGTAAATGGGGGGAGGAGGAGAGAAGCAACCGAGCCATGAAGTATTCAATAAGAGTACTATATATCATTCAAAAGAACTGTAAATACAGTTATGTAAGAATACAGTCTCAGTTCCATTATGATCAAAGTCAGCTTTGTATGCTCTCCTGCTATGTCATCCTTCTCCAAACCCAATAAAGCTGCTCAAAATAGAAATTAATGGAGGTTCTGTCAATGTGATTTCAAAATAGATTCATGGTAACCATTAATTCGTTTCTATGACACCCAGTCTGAGTATGTTCTTCTGCCTGACTCCCACACAGGCTCTTAGTATTTTGTTTGGATGAAGACAAGTTATATTGAAGCGTGAAATTATCTGGCATTGATTTCTAACCCTAATAATTCTCAGGTTAAATCAACAAATGATTCCAATATAGACTTCATAATCTAACCTAGTGATAATATGTAACATTGTTAGTACACAAAATTAATCTGATCACATTTTCATACCATCACTACTTTCACTACCCAAACTTCCCGAACCACTGTGGTTATCTTCATTTCTGAAAAGCTTAAATCAAAAAGCAAAATCAGTTGCAATTACAAAAATCCGACCATCATCAAATTCCCTACAAAAGGTATACAAATATAACATGAGAAAATCCACTAACCTGACCTATAATATGCACCTTGCCAGGTCTAAAAGGTGAAAATGGACAAAATACAGGTAGTTCTTAACTTACAACCATTTGTTTAGTGGTTATTCAGTTACAGTGGCACTGAAAAGTGATTTAGGACCAGTCCTCAGATCAGAGCATCCTCATCAAAATTTAGGTGCTTGGCAACCGGAGTCCATTTACTGTTGAGGCATCCTAGGATCACCATTTGTGACCTTCTCAATATGGGAAACTGGATTCACTTAACTGCAGCAATTTGTGTAAGAATCATGGCAAAAAAGATTATAAAATCAATGTAACTCACTTAACAATCACCTTGCTTAGAAACAGAAATCCCAACTGTATTTATCAATTTATTTTTTTTATTTGATTGAGCTACTAAGGAGAAGCTGCAAAGCTGCCGACTAGCATTTTTCACTTACAAAATAACTCAGCTGGGTGGCAAGAAGAGGCAAAAATTTCCTCCAAAGGGGAAGCAGAACCATGATATCTCAAGAATTCTAGCTTGGCAACCATATCAACCATGGCCAGAAATAAATCTTTTCAGATAACTCTGTTCACATCATCGAAACAAGAGATGCACAGCTAGCACATATTAAATTAAGATTAATAAAACTCCTGTTTGGTGTACAGGAGTGATTAATGCATCAAGATAGAAACCAGAAGCCTGTGAGTTCTACTGCCACCTTAGGTACAAAAACCAGCTGGGTGACCTTGGGCCAGTCACTGTCTTTCAATCCTAGGAAGGAGGCAATGACAAACTACTTCTGAAAAATCCTGCAAAGTTGTAGGGAGTGATCATTAGGAGTCATAAACTGAGGCACATACATACACAAAACACCTGTCACCCAACCCCCAAAAAACCTTAAAATATAGACTATTAGTAAATGCCTATTTGAGTAAAACTATTTTATTTCTGTGTATAAAAATACAGAAAAATTAAGTAAATGTCTACAATGAAAGTATGACAAAGCCTTGATACAATTACTAAGAAAATTTACTTCTTCTCTTAGTTTAGCTTCTCTTAGACGTTCTACTGGTAGTATAAAATAAGAGAATCTCCCAAAATTGATTTTAAAATGGCATCATTTGATTATTAGAAAATATTACTTTTTCCAAAATAGATATATAAAACATTTCTGACAATAATTTCTTAACATTTGAAAGAACATTTTTTTCCAACTTTTCTGTATGTTTCTTCCCAGTACAACTATCTTTCCTAATAAACAGAATCTATTTATTTATTGTTAAAATTGTTAAAATGTATAGGCCGCCCCACTCCCGAGGGACTCCGGGCGGCTAATCCAAAGCTTTGGTATATAATTTATTAAAATCTTTAGCAATTAAACATTTCTACATATACCCATTTATGAACACCAATTAACTCCTGTACTCCAAAAGACATCAAATGATCACATGATGTCAATGAACCCTCATCTTTATACGTACAACATAGAAAATCTGATATCCATCCTTTCAAATCTTTTTGTTGGGCAGTCCAGTATACCCTAAATACATTTTTATGAATAATTTCAGATCTGTTGATACCATTTTAAATTTTTATGAATTCATTGATGCATCATTGTCTGAGATAGTGTATGTTTGAAGAAATACCTACATTTTAAAATATTCTTGAGCTATTGATAGAACAAAGTACTATTACTAGGAGGTAGGAAGCCATATCTTCCCAATGATAGTGTTGAAAATTGCTTCTTTACTTAGCAAAATAAGAGGGGTAATTTGTTTCCCAATACTCCTTGAAGACTGCTGATTGCTTCTGTATGCTTCTCTACCAGTCCACTTGCTGTGAATCTTCTCCCGTTGGCCAACACAATGTGAATCTTGGGCACAGCAGCATAGTTTAGAGGGAAGGTTTCTTGCAGAACCATCAACCCAGTTTACTCAGAATCATTGCATGATGTTGGAAAAATAGGCTAGTCGGCCCCAATTTTCTTCTCCCATTTTATTATTAAAGTAAGGAAAAGTGATTTCTCTGAGGACAAGTAAACAAGAGAAATGGCTGGCAGGTCATAATCTGCACTGGAAAACTTTTACCTTGAGAAAGATGTTCTAGCTAGTAGTTATTACAGTCACAAACAACTAACTTGTGAAAATCATGAATATGTCTGCCCTGAAAAAATGTTCCAGTAATCTCACTAAAGAGGGTAAAAATAACATCAGAGTGCTTTGCTTTGCATCTTGTGCATTATTTCCATTTTGTGTTTTGAGTCAGTCTGGAATTCCCGGAAACTACATGAACAAGTCCCCCAATACTTTCAGCACCAGTTTCCCTTTGCTTTCTACCTGTGATTAACAACTGGATGTGTTTAAAGCAGAACTAGAACTCGAGGTCTTTCAGTTTCTAGCCCAGTAAGTCTAACTACTTTATCAAACTGGCTTTCACTTCCGTACTTTCCATTAATTTCAGCAAATTTTTGTTAAAACTTTGCAAGTACTGCAGTACTTTACACATTTGTTCATTTAAAACTTTTGAGAAATTTCAAATGCGATTACAGTACAGTGGCAACTTTTTCTGCAATCCTAAATAAAGCACATTAACAACTCCAGACAGTTCTGTAATCTAGACTTCTGTTGTTTTACTGTTCTAAAATCATACTTCGTTTTTGCATGGCAATTGTACGAATTAATTAAATAAAATAATTTCTAGGTCATGGTATCCTGTTCCCTGAAGGATATAGGAAGAATAGTACCAGCAATAGTATTGCCTTTGCAGACTGTTCTTTTTTTAACGCTGTATTAATTTTTTATCCAGCGAGCATTTTCAGTCGACTGGTTTTTTTAAAAATTATATTATTATTATTAATTAATTTTATTTGTAAATGCTTTCCTTGTTACGGCCATTTAATGTTTATGGATTTAATGAACGAGATTTCCGAGAACAGCAACCAAACTACTTTAATAAGCAGAATAGCTCGGGCCGTGCTTCGAAAGATCCAATTCTTCCAGGAAATTACCGATGTGTGGCTGGATTTTATCCCCAGCGCGGTGCTTTCTATTTTCCATGTGTTTTATAGCCGGATGTTTTTAGCCCTTTGTAGCTTGGCGAGGAGGCGGCTTTGGGAAACTAATTTGAACGGATTCCGGATAAAAAGCGCTTTGCTTTTTGGACGGGGTTGCGAAAGGAAAGAAGGATCCTTTCCGTGATCCGCTAAGCCTGTGTTTCTCAGCTCCAGCAACCCAGATGTGCGAACATCAACTTCCAGAATTTTTTCTCCAGAATTGGATGGAGAAATGAGCTGGCTGGCGGGAATTCTGGGAGGTGAAGTCCACACATCTTAAAATGGCTGAGGCTGAGAAACACTTCCCGTCCAGACCAACACTCGCCCGCGCTCGCTAGGAAAAATGAGACGAAACGACATCCGGTGCTAGTCTAGTGGAGGGGGGCAGTTAGGATTAGGGTTAGGATTAGAGACTTTTCCCGCCTAAGTTAAAAAAAAAAATTCGAAACTGTGTCCACTGCAGACCCCAAACAAAAAAACCAACCGAGGCCAATGCCTACTCCCCGCCCCCCTCCCGTCATCTCGTTCGTCTGTCAAACCCAAAGGTCCCACGTGGTCAGAGCATTTTTGCGCGGGTTGAGGCCGGCGGGGAAACTGGGACCTTCCACAAAAACCGTCAATGAGAGCGTGGAGCGGGGTGGGGAAACAAAAGAGTTGGGATTCCTGCTTTAGCCAATGGGATGGATGTTCTTCCAGTTCGGACCATTACCGCTCAAGAAACCGATGAGTGATTGGCCGTTCATCCAACGGTCTGGTGAAAGTAGCGTAGGGAGGCGATGTTTCCGTTTCCGGTGCTTGCAGCGCTTCAGAGTCTACGCTTTTCTTCACCGACAGGTCCTTTGTGCAATGGAGACGATGGGCTCCGATTAAACTGTCCAATGCCTGCCCAGTGGGCGGAGTTCCACCCCGCCGGAGGTTCCAAGATGGCGGCGGGTGCGTGAGGCGCGATACTCCGCGCGCGATTCCCTCTTGCTGGCGTTTGCCGCCATGAAGGGCAAGGAGCGCTCGCCTGCCAAGGCCAAACGGTCCCGCGGTGGCGAGGATTCTTCTTCGGCGCGGACCGAGCGGAGCAGTAAGAAGCCCAGCAACGGCGGTGGGAAATCTGCGGGCGGCGGCTCGGGCGAGGGCGGTGGCGGCAATAGTCGGCGGACCCTTCATCTGGAAAAAGCGAACCGGGCCAGCAGCCGCGAATATGAATCGGCCGCGGTGGGAGGTTCTGGGAGTGGCAGCGGCCGCCACGGCTACAGCGGGAGCAACAGCAGCGGCAAAAACGCGGAGTCTTCCTCGTCCTCGCGTGGCAGCAGCGGCCGCGGCGTCGATTCCCGCGCGCCGCCCTCCGACTCCGCCGGCAGCAGTGAGTACAAGACACTCAAGATCAGCGAGCTGGGCTCGGCGCTGAGCGACGAGGCGATCGAAGACGGCCTCTTCCACGAGTTCAAGCGCTTCGGAGACGTCAGCGTCAAGATCAGCCGCCTCCCCCCGGGCAGCGGGTCCGGCGACGAGCGGGTGGCCTTTGTCAATTTCCGCCGCCCTGAGGATGCCCGGGCTGCTAAGCATGCCCGCGGCCGCTTGGTCCTCTACCATCGGCCGCTGAAGATCGAGGCTGTTTATGTAGGGGGCAGCAGCGGAGGCGGAAGCAGCCGGCGACGGGGCAGTCGTTCCCCAGCGCTTTTGGACAAGGAGTCTCCCTATGGGGCCTCAGCGGTGGGGGTGGCTGGGGCATCTCCTGCCACTATCAGGCACCCTGCAACTGGGGCCACCCAGAGGGCCCTCTCACCTGCTGGCGGAGGGGCAGGATTAGGGTACAGAGACTTCCGATTGCAACAGCTTGCCCTTGGTCGTCTGCCCCCGCCGCCTCTGCCCCGGGAGCTGGAAAGAGAACGAGACTACAGTAGTTTCTATGATCGGGTGAGGCCTGCGTACAGCCTGGATCGAGTTGCTGGAGTGGCGGCCGCTGCGTTTCGGGGCGTTGGTACAGGAACGGTCACTGAAGAAGAGATTAGTCCTGAAGATGACCAGAGAGCTAATCGCACCCTGTTTCTGGGTAATTTGGATATATCAGTTACAGAGTCAGACCTTCGTAGGGCTTTTGATCGCTTTGGGGTTATCACTGAAGTGGATATTAAGAGGTCAACCCGGGGTCAAACTAGCACATATGGATTTCTAAAGTTTGAGAACTTGGATATGGCCCACCGGGCTAAGCTTGCCATGTCTGGTAAAGTGCTGTTACGCAATCCTATTAAAATTGGCTATGGTAAAGCAACCCCCACCACGAGACTCTGGGTGGGTGGTCTGGGACCCTGGGTACCATTGGCTGCTCTTGCCAGGGAGTTTGATCGCTTTGGTACTATTCGTACCATTGATTATCGGAAAGGTGACTCATGGGCCTACATCCAGTATGAGAGTTTGGATGCTGCACAAGCTGCTTGTACTCACATGCGTGGGTTTCCTTTGGGTGGGCCAGACCGTCGCCTGCGTGTGGACTTTGCTGACACTGAGCATCGCTATCAACAGCCCTATTTGCAGCCATTGCCACTTCCACCCCCTGCTCACTATGAGCTGGTAGCAGAAACATCAGCTTTTGGAGCACATCGTGGAGCCCCACCAGATCCACTCCGAGGTACTCGCGACAGAACACCACCACTGCTCTATGGTGACCGTGAGAGAGACTTGTATGCTGAAACAGAATGGGCGCCGCCTCCACCTCCAGTTCGGGATCGAGGCAACCGAGCAACTGTGTATGATGCACTTGAAAGTCTGGAACGGCGTCGAGATGGTTGGTCTCTAGAAAGAACTCGTGGGGAAAGAGAGCTTGGTAGTAGTAGAGACCCACCTAGGAAGCGAAGGCTAGTGGAGGATGGGGGTCGACATTTGGACCGATCACCAGATAGTGAACGTTCATCTTCATCTCGTAAGCGTCACTGCCCTGCTGTAGCATCTCCTCAAGATCGTAGTCCTGAAACAGGCTTAATCAGAGACCGCTATAATACTGATACTGATCGGCCCTCTTCTCGCTTACTCTTGTTGGATCGTCCTTCACCAGTCAGAGAGCCACGTAAGGGGAGTTTGGAGAGAGGCCAGAGTGAGAAGCGGGAACATAAGAGTCTGGTGGAAAAAGAAAGAAAACACCGCACACTTGCATCAGCTGCCATCCAAGAGTGCAAGAGTCCGGCTAAAAAGGATGAGCATACTTCTGAAGGGAACAGTAGCAGTGGATCTCGGCTGAAGCCACCCCAGAAGCAGCAACAGCAGGATGGAACATCAAAGTCGGGATCATCTACCAAACTCTGCCTAGCCTGGCAAGGAATGCTTCTGTTGAAGAACAGCAACTTCCCATCAAACATGCACCTACTTCAAGGTGACCTCAGCGTAGCTAGCAATCTGCTGGTGGAAGGAACAACTGGTGGCAAAGTGGCCCAACTAAAGATCACACAGCGTCTTCGTTTGGATCAGCCCAAGTTGGATGAAGTTACCCGCCGTATCAAAGTAGCAGGACCCAATGGATATGCTATTCTCCTTGCTGTGCCTGGTACCACAGACAACCGTGCCTCCTCTGGGGCTGGTGAAGCTAATACCACCTCTACCCAGCGGCCATTAAGAAACCTGGTATCCTATCTTAAGCAAAAACAGGCAGCTGGAGTGATAAGCCTCCCAGTAGGAGGCCACAAAGACAAAGAAAACAGTGGGGTCTTGCATGCTTTCCCCCCCTGTGATTTTTCTCAGCAGTTCCTGGATTCTACAGCAAAGGCCCTGGCTAAATCAGAGGATGACTATTTGGTCATGATCATTGTTCGTGGTGCATCTTAAAGTCCTAATGCTTTCTGTGCTTATCCTGCTGCTTCATACAACTCCCCCTCCTCCAGTGTCTGCCAGGTGCTAAGCCTTAGACAACATCCTAAGTATAATTTTAGATCTGTAGTTACTGTTATTTTCCCTTTATTTTCTATAAACTCTAGAGAGCAGATATATTAACTGTTCACTAGGCTACCCTCAACTGTCTTGCTAGTGAGAGTATAGCAAGAAGGGATGGCCTGCTTTCACTAAAATATGAAACATTGAACAAGCTTGCCTCCCTCTTCTTTTTTTTTTTACTTTTTAACTTGTCCTTGTTCATTTCACAACTTTAACGTAGGTATAAAATCTTTTCCTACGCTTACATTCTAAATTGCCATACTTAAAACATGGTTCATGCCCATTCTGAGCCCTGCAGCTTCCATAAAACTATAGTTATGATTTCAGAACAATTCCTATTTTACAAAATGTAAAATCGAATTGAATTAACTCATGGTTGAGTCCCTGATACAGCTGATTATTAATCCTTCATGGTGCACTGTAGTTTTCTTTCAGTTGGGTTTTCAGTTTTTGTTCCCAAATTCAGAGAAATGCATACTCTTGAAGAATTTCCTAAATGGTATTTTGCTTTGTTGATTTTTTTTTAAACTTGTGTGCATTTAAGGGTTATAGTTGTAATGAGAGCTTTACTATAACCCATGAACATCATGAACTTCTGTATTCAAGAAGCAGGTGGTTACTGGTATATTGTTTTTGCCCATTAATAGGCACAATGAATTCTAAAGTATAACTTGGGAATGCAGCTTTCAAAGATGTCATTTAACTTTTCTGAATAGTTCTGCCACATGACCATTTCAATTGTTCTATCCCTGTGGAAATAGAAAGGAAACTTGCCCGCTCAATATTTTTCAGGTAAAATATAATAGGCATTATGCAAGGTTTTATAGTCTGGTTTGCACTGTTTTAATCTTGACACTTTTGCATTCACCTTGTATTTCTAAATGTTGGGGAAGCAATTCAGTTTACTAAAAGAATATAATTCGATTGAAAGTAAGCCTTTAAAAGCAATTCTTATTTTTTAAAATATGTGATAAGACTTAGCAGGAAAGAATCAACAGTTTTAAATGTGTGACTTTTTGCTTGGTCTCTTCTCTAGTCCAGTATTTTTGTTTGTTTGTAAAGCCACTGTACAGTAACAATACGTTTCTCATGTAAACCAATTCTCAAGTTTGAATAAGTACAATTAATTGAAAAGTGGCTTAGTGAAACAGTGCTCAGTGAAATATTATTGGGAAACATGCTATTTTTAAAGTATTTTTTTCAAGTAGAGCCTCACTTCTGAAACTATTATACTTTTTCACTTTTTAAGAATGAGGGTACAGTAACCTAAATTCTGCAATTCTGAAATACAAATTGAAAATATAAATTGTTCTATAATAAATGAAACTTGGAACTGTGAACCAAATTAAATCTAGCCACTATTATAGGCAGAGTCATTAAGACAGATTTGTATTGCCTGTACTGCATAATATTGGATTATCCATATTACTGCATTTGTCAAATGCAATATGCTGGTGGCTACATAAAGAGTTTTCTTAGTGTATTTATTTGGAGAGGGAATTCAGTCTACGTTGAACTAATATATTAATTTAAAAGCCATCCTTGTATTTTTTTGAAAATCTTTAATATCAGATTTGAAAGTCAAACTTGTTGGCAATAGTATGCATACTGATGTGCTCTCCTTGTTAAAAAAATCCTTCAGAACTTGAATCTGAGGTAAAGTGAACATACTGGCATTTTAGGCAATTTTTGGGAACCGGTGTTGGAAAACCCTATACCATGGATTTCTTTTTCTATTTTAATTGAAAATTATGTTCAATGCTGCTGCTTTTGATTTGAACTGGGTAAAGAATATGTGAAATGGGCAATTCAGTTTTCCAAACCTTTATCTAAGATTTTTTTTTAAAGAAAGAAGATAGTCCATTAGTAGCTATAGAAAGAAAAAGAATGTTATGAGTCCAATTTAGACTAAAACGATAACCAACCTTGGATGGCTCAGCACTTAGTTATAGCTGCTGTAGCATTGAATTATATGCTTTTTGTTTGTATTAGGATAACAGCAGTGCAATTATTCATTTGAGCCAACCTCCAAAACTTCAGCATAGCAAAAGTTAAGTTTTGTGACACATCTGTATGCAGAAAAAGAGGATTGTGGTCTTTTGTATATGGTATTATGAAGCCTTAGGGCAATGTATATTTGAATGCTGCACATGTTCAGAAATTTGTTTCTAGAGTTATAACATAAGGATGGAGAATGTGTTTTTTCCTGAGAGTCACTTAATACCACTTTTGGGGGAAATGGATAGGAAAATCTTAATTGGCATGTTGTCTTTAGGATTTAAATTCTATAATTGGAAACTTAATTGCCCCCCCCCCTTAAAGTTAACTAGGAGTTTTGCATTTTGACAGTTCATCATACATGGTTGGCTGTCAGTGGAGTATCAATTTAAGGCTACCTCATTTACCAAGATCCACTTTTATGTTTATATAATTGCCTCCCAATTTGGATTATCAAAATTTGGAACACTGGGAGCCAAGATTAGCATTTTAAAGCCAATATATTTAGCATGGGTCTTTTCTTCCTAAGATATATAAGGGGAAAGGAAGAAACCTTCCTTAGGAATTTAAATAAGTAGTAGGAGTTTCACTACATTTTGAGAATAAAAGAATGTAGGAATACATCTGAATTGGATAAAAATGGAAAAGTTAAGGGTAGCCACTTAAGCATACAAAATAATAATCCATATAGGGTACCCGATTGAATGGCTTGCAAAATTGTAAAGTAATTTGATGTGTTAATTTCCTTGCCTTCGGTTTTTTCCCTATAGAGTAAACAATATTAGGTGCTCCAGATGTGTCACTGAGGATAAACATTTCCCTTTACATTTTCCAAACTAAAGTATTTTGGAACAACTAGAAAAATGCACACAGATGTGGGATGAAGAGAATCCAATGCATATTTTAGCTAGTTTTCTCCACTAAGTAATGAGTCTGTAGTTGGAGATAACATAGCAATGTGGAAAAATATATCGGTACTTACAAACAGAACACTAAATTTCATGTTCTTGTTTGACTTTTTGAAAGAGAGAAATTGTGTGAATAGTGAAAATTCAGTTGATTTTTCTCCTGTATGTTTTTTTAACTAGTACAGCTGATTTTTTTTTCCAATCTCTACCCTATATTTTAACTCCCTGAACTACTATTTGTGCATTTATATACAGAAGTTAATTCATTTCAAAAGCTTTGTGCCAGTGAAGGGTGATTGGTGCTTTTCAGACATTACCTAGAACATTAATAGCCTTGTAGTTTGAACAGTTATCTGTAAATGTAGGGGGAAGACAAATCACTTGTAAACATTTGTACTGAATAACCTCTTCTTTCCTCCTGAAAGCAAGGCTAGTGAAGTGCTGAAGACAACAAGGGATTCCAAACTCTAATGGACCTTTGCGAAGAAAAACGTTGGCTTATGTGGAATTTACATGGGCCTCATGGAAGAAAGCTTATCTGTTTAGTATTTGTGCATTTTACTAAAATGGCAGCTTAAAAAGTTGTGTATCTGCTATTTGTGATGCCAATGCCCATGTTTTAAAGTGGAAAATTGACCTCTTTGCTTTGTGCTGTGTACACAAGATTTCTGCAAAAGTAAAGGAAAAAAAACCCTTTTTATGGCTCACACAGCTTAAAATAGCTGTCACTCAAAACATGCGCTCACAGTCGAGCTGATTTTGTTTCATTCTAAATAAATTGTTTCTTTTGAGGAAAGTGGTTTTTCTGCCTGGAAATGAATTGACGACAAACCTTTGACCCCTTTGTTTGCAGCTGTGGGGGTACTTTACAACTGCTGCTGCTCCTCCTCCTCGATCTGATAGTTGTGGGTCTCAGACAAGAAACGGGGAAACCTTCGCTTTGATATTGACCACCTTTTATATCAGATCTGAAGAAATCTAGTTTGTTGTGTCGCTGTGTCCTCTTGTGTACGGTGAATGGGGATCAATGGCTGCTATCTCCTCATCTTTACGAGGAAATGGTGCTGTTGCTGGCATGCAAGAAGCAGGGAAAGCATCTTAAGTCTCAGAACAGTGTACAGATCTGGGACTTTGTTGATTTTGAAGAGCTGGAGTTCCTGAATTTTAAGTTCTTGATTTATTTTGTTCACCTAACTTGTTTGGCCTTAGTTCTGATTTTAATTTGAAGAAAGTTTGAAATTGCTTTGCATCTTGCGCATAACCTTTTCACCAAATTGAAAACAAAAAGAAAAAGTAACTCATAAAAAAATTAAATGATAGCGCGTTTCCAGACACAGTTGGAGAGCTCCTCTACCACCAGGGGCTTTTCTTCAGAGTTATGCAGTCCTGGGTGTAGTTCTGAATGGAAGAAGAGTTCCTGAGAGCTAGAGCGCTGTCATTTAAAACCTGTACGATTATTATTGGTGCTCTTACTTGACCTGTTTTGAAGCAAATGGTCTACACACCTTGGATGTGCATGCAACCTTGATCGTTTCGTAGGTACCGCTGCAAACCTTTTAGTTTGTAGTACAGATGCTATCAGGAGGAAAAAAAAAGTGGTGAAACTTTGAAAAAAAAAGTGCTATATTTCCTGCATTTGGGGATCTTGAGCTTTGGAAAGCTGTTCCCACTGTGCAGGAGTACAACTCTTTGCTGCAGGAGACTTCGGGGCACAGTTGACTACACATCACCAGAGGTCAAGAGGAAGCGAACAGTGCTGCACCTGCATCGTGGCTGCAGAAACTGCATTTGTTTCCCAAGTCTCTTAGAATTAACTAGTTGCCATTTGACATGCAGATGGAAGACACCTTGAAATGCAAGCTTGTTCTGGTTGCCTTGAAATGCTTAACCTATTGTGGATAAAGAACACTAGCACGGTCCTGTATCCATGCAGAATGATTGCTAGGCAGCAGGTGCTTATCAACCAAGGATGCTACGATTGTGTTCCACAAAATATGGGTTCCCATGGCAAACTGCTGTATAAAACTCTTAAACAGGTAAGGGGGTTTTAAGAGGTCAAAGTGAATTGTAATTATAAGGAACTGGGTTGACTGCTTTTAGGCTTTGCTCATTGTAACCTTCCAAATTCTTAAATTATTGGTTCTTACTAACTTTTACAATACCCCCTCCCCCCAATGCAATGAGGTTTAGTACAATTAAGTATTAATTTGAACATCTAATGACACTTTCATATAGATTCCCAAACTTTTTAAATGATGTAAGTAGTTGTGAGAGCTGAGCATTTATGGTGACATTTCTGTTCAGTAAATTACAGAAGCAATTAAGAGACTTGTATCAAATACAGTAATCTCTAACAAGGTCCATGCTATCCTTTCTCTGTAAGAAAAGTAATGTGAAAAAGATGGATGTGTATTTCTGGGTACATACATAACAAAACAAATATATGTCGTGATTGGTCCCTTTCCTCTGTACAGTGAAAGACAGTGGAATGTGAAGAGGTCAGTTTTTAGATAATTCAATTTTTTTCAATAGTTGATTTTGATATGACTAGAAATACAATCAATCTGCTTATGGGATGCTAAGAGGATATCAGTAGAGAAGCTACTTGGCAGAAATAGTTATAGTTCTAAACTTCAGAATTTTTCTCGATTGGTAAGTAACAGGTTCCATTAAGCATCATCCTTTATTGGAAGAAAGCAGCTAATTTTAATAAATAGATAAAAAGGTTTGGTTAAGTATCCTCTGTGATTGTAATTTAAAAAATAGTATTCCTAACAACAGCCTTGCTCCTGTCTACTCAGAAGTAATTCATGTAAAATGGAATTTACTGCTACATATTTCTCTATAGGATTGCAGCTTAAAAGAGTTTCTGATGAGGGAATGATACAGTTGAGTTAGCAAACTGAAGAATATTCTTCAGATCAATTAAATCAAAATATTTGATGTATTTTCCCTTTTATTGTTCAACCCAGTATATAACTGCAGTGCGTTTGGTGCTGGGAAATGCTTTTAATAGCTGTTCCATAATAGTTATTTCTTCACAGGATTGGTCAGCCCTTCTGGACTGATTAGAGGGACATCTTTATCTGAAAGGTAACTGTATTTTTTCCATAAAAATGAAATGCTGCTTAGGTTGGCTTTGACTATAACAAGAATATGAAAATGGATGTAGCTGTGTAATCATTCAAAGCAGATTTGAGAAACTTGTGAAACTGCATTTCCTTAGAGCACTGTCTTAAAATTATATACTGTAAAATTAAAGCGGAATAGCATAGTTTTAATATTAAACAGCATTTAATATGCTAATTTTAGAAAATCTTACTAATTTCATCAGAGAAGAAAATTATCCCACTAAAATCAATGAAATTGAAAAAAATAATTAACTTTGGCTAATACTGTACATAACTTGTACAGTTAAAGACAGCTTTTAGTTACCGATCCAAATATTAGGGTTATACAGTTTTAAGATTTCAGACAGTGACTATTTCATTAACAAGGCAAATCTAAATGAAATATTGCCCCTCATCAAGACATACTCTGCAATAGTACATAATCCTTACATTTCTCCATTTTTCTAGCTGAATATAACCTAAGTTTGTTTTTTTGATTTGTGTACTGTAATAGGTATAGTCTTAAAGAAGATTTTCGAAAATAGCTTTGCATTAAATCCTTGTAAAATTCATGTTTCAACATAATGAACTACAAAGATAGCTACTCTGACTACATTTAATGTCATGATAAACCAAGATTTGTAATATGCATGACTTTATGAAGCCTTGGGATTATAATACATTCTTTAGGAAAATAGGTTTGTATAGCTTTTAATTTGATCGTAGTCAGTCACTGAATGCTCTGATGTTTGCATTAATTATACTACATTAGCTTGTGTTTTGTTGTTTCAGAAATATTTATAATTGATATTCCGTCAGAATCTCTAGTTCATATATAATGAGATGCTCTGCTTAGTTAGAGTTACCGTATATACTCGAGTATAAGCCGA
>JANHJO010001954.1:91504-102127 GCA_032468235.1 Pseudoxyrhopus heterurus | reverse complement strand
ACATCGGGAGGGTGGGGTGGGGAAGTGGGATCTATTTTGTTATTTGTTTTGTTTATAGAAGAACCGGGTGATTAGAGTTCAGTACTAGATTATGGTTAAGCTGCACTTCAATTAAAAAAAAAAAACACTGCAAAATATTTGCTGGAAGAAAGTTATAATTAGTCAAGAACCACCATTCTTTACGCTGTCTATATTATTCTAAGGACCCAGATTGTTGGGGGCAATATGTTGACACTACACCGCTTAGAGAGGGCTGTAAAGCGGTATATAAATCTAAGTGCTATTGCTGTTGCTATTCAGGAAAAAAGGGAAAATAAGTTTGGTTTGAAAAGTATTTTTAATATGAAATAAGTCCTTACAATCATCATGATTCTGATGTATTTGATTGAGGATAATTGGGAAGCATCTTATTAGTTGGATCCATGCCAGTCCAGGTTAATAAATGCCATTTAAAAGTTTAGGTTTTTTGATATACTGAGTTTTAATTGTGGGTATCAATACTTATGGGATTTCTACCTAGGACAATCTGATGCTCTCCAGATGTGCTGGAATTCCCAGTCAGAATGGGCACATCTGGAATGCACCAAGTTTGGGAAGTTTAGCTTTAGTACCAACTTTCAGTTTTGTATTTTACTATTATTGTACTTTTTTCAGTATATGGTTTGATGATATCTACCAAAGAGACAAATTCTCTTTTCTTTTATCCAGGTAATTTAATGGTATTATCCCCAACTTGAAAGGAGTAGTTGAGAAATTAATAGCTCAGAATCAAAATGAATATGGATACCTCAGATTGTTACCTAGTTTGGAGTGTAGGTTTGAGTTCAAGTGACTTGTGTTAATGAGATGCATTCTAGGTGGTTCAATGAAACGTAAAATAATTTTTGTGTTTAAGACTAGAGTACATGCATATTTATTCAATTTACCATGAGTTTAGACTCTTCTGGTTTTCATATGACCAAACAGATTATAGGGTCTTCCATGTAAAGAAAAATCATATGTTACAACTTAGTGTATTAAAGATTATTATCAGTAAACTTAAAATAGACAATAAATGCTATTATGTAAATCTATAATTGTGATAAAAATTTAGAATATTATGGGTACTCTCAAAAAGAATCTAAATCTTTTGCCATCATATTTTAGAAATACCCATATGTTAAATATTTTTATCTGTAGCTCTAAATCTTCTTATCAACTTCAGAAAGCAATTCCAAGTAATTGAGAAGGACAAATATCAATTGCTCCAGCACTCCTTTTAGATTTTTTTTGTCCTATAGATAAGAGTTTCATTCCAAGGAGGAATAGCCCACAGTTTATAGACCACAAAGAAACCCTGAAGTTCTGTTTTCCTACTGGCATCCCAAAGGTGCTTTTCAAAAGTCAACTTTGTTTTTTTCCTTGAAGACATTTTGCTTCTTATCTTAAGAAGCTTCTTCTGTTCTGATCAAATGGCAGGGAATGGTTCCATTCGAGTTTCCCTTTGGAAAAGCACCTTTAGGACTACCATGACCTAGATGACTGAGAATCTCCACAAGCATTTTCCCGCTGGCCATATTATCAATGTGATTGATTAGTGGGGAGCAGTTTGCTAGTTTACTATTAATAGTAACAGAAAACCAGAATTTGCAGTGATACTTAGGGGATGGAGAAAGCCTTGTTTTCTCCCTAATCCAGCTCACAGTCCTTAGGGATGTGAATGGAAAAAGGCCAGAAACCAGAAAAAAATGTGAATTGTGTGACTGGAATGCCGTAACCAGCGGGAGGTGCCACTGTTGGAACTCTGGAACCATTTCATAAAGAAGCTTTTGGGGGAGGGTGTCTATCGTAACTTCAAATTACGATGGTCGCTAAGTGACTGTTAAATGAGGACTATGTTCTAAAATAGATCATAAATCTTTTATGAAACTTGATATTTTATGTTCAATAATCTTTCTAAGTGTATCTCATCTCATGGTGTGACACAAACAATTCACCATTAGAGGTGTGCCATATTATGGAAGGATAACTGCCAGCATCATTTCTTCTTGCTCTTCATACATTGAGTCCTTCCTTGCTGATGTTTTCAGGAATGTAGGGATTTGCAGTTCTTTGGATTCAATTTGGGAAAAAAACAACTTGGATCACATGAGAATGAAAAGCAGCCATGTCTTTTCACAGGATTGTTCAGCCATGGAAAAAGGTGGCTACTTAAAACAATAATGACTGCAGACTGCTGTTAAATTTGTGGCCTTGCATGCTTTGAGGTATTTTTTTTAAATCAAATCCAAAGCAGCATACAGTTCATGTACCTTGATTCTAAGCATAGCAAAAGATTGCATCATGAGGAGGAGTGGGACAGTTTATAAACATTGACAGAACAAAGTTCTAGGCCACATTAAAGAATGATACTTCCACCCTGATAATCTTTGATCTTAAGTATAGTAAAGGAATTGTGTATGAACATCATTCTGTTCATTGATAACTTATTGGTATAAGATACTGCAGAGAACTGTAATCACTATCCTAGATATAACTATCGCTCAGTAATGCTTATTTTTTCACAAAAAAATTCTTTATGTTAATGATTTTATGTTAGAATGAGTTTGAATCTAACCAACAAGTGACATGCCTGAACACAGGCAATCTAGCACAGTGATGGCGAACCCTTTCGTCACCAAGTACCCAAACCGGTTCGCTTCATGTGCGATTTGCATGCCAATAGCACGGTGCGTGGGCCTCTTCAACTGCAAAAACAAACAGCTGAGGTGCGACAATCTGTGCTGCCGCACCGATCAGCTGTGCGTCAAACCGATGAAATACAGGTCAGAATAGCGCAGGGGCGGGTAAGTGGGCCCAAATGATCTGGAAGTAACTTGCCGACAGAGGGCTCTGCGTGCCACCTCTGGCACGCATGCCAAAGGTTCGCCAACACAGATCTAGCAAATGGAATGATAATGCTAGTAAACTATGTTTACTGATTTTACTTTATATTATAAATTCCCATCCTATTTATTACTGAAACAACATATTTACATCAAGCTACTCTTTTGAGATAGGCTTCATAATTGGCTGACAATCTGAAAATGATCCTGCATAATCACATGAGCCAGGAAGAAGATGTCACTTCAGTGCATGTTGGTACTGTATTTCATTCGTTTGATTTAAAGAACCATTCTAGAACTAAAACACTGCAGAAAATAATGTTCAGAATTGCCTTATTCTGTGGATGACATCTTAGGCAATTAGTCATAGTAAATATAAGGAAAAGCAGATGACTTGTATTTTTCTTCCCATTCTGATGAAAACTGGGAATTGGTGATTCTAAAGATAATATACAATCCTTACAATATCATAAATCATAAACACACTTTTGACAAGTTGAAACAATGCTTTTTGCAGTATCTGCATGGGAAAGTGGCAATATTCATAAATAAGCACAAATCTCGTAGTGGTTAATTAGACTATTAGAGCAGAATTTCAGCTGACATAAACTTCACTCTTAGGAATACCACTAAATACCACTCTTCACACTGGCATGCTTGGAATCAAGATTATTTCCCTTGCTTCTTTTGTTAAAGTGGAACAAGTTTATACTGAAAATGCTGAGGAACCAACTATATTTCTTGCTATGTTTATAAAGCAATCTGTAGATGGATCAGGTATTTTCTGGGTAGGTTTAATCAACTGATTTTGTTAATATTGGGATCCATTTCAGTACTTTGTTTTACCTCTGTATGCCTCAGGAGAAGATTTTCATTCAAAGGGGGCCTTTACCAGCAAATAAACAACTTTTAAGCTTAACAAATGATAAGTCTGGAATGAGGAGTGGAATGATATAAGCAAATATTTTGCATCATTATAATTCAGTTTTGGGGAAATGAAACTGGTAGGCACTCTTAATCAATGCCATCAGTTATTATAGAGCTGCACATTGGGATGTTGAACAAGCCAGATAGTGGCCAAAAACCAAGTAAGGTAACGAGTTAAGCCTGAAACTGAAAAGAAGCTGTTGAACATATGAGAAACCACCATAAATGACAGAAGGGCTACGTTCCTTTAACTGATATTGTCATCAGATAAAAATAATACATTCTACTGTTTTCACATGCAGTTGCAGCAATGAGATTGCTACCTGCTAGAGTATAAATATGTTTTTGTATTGGTCAGTGAGTTCCTTCACATGGCTAGGAAATTAGCAGTTGTAACCAACCAAGCAAACAACACACACATGACACAAGAAAACAACTGTACATCAGATTCCAACTGGAAACATTAAATATACAAATAGAAAAGTGTCATCAACTTTGGCACTTTTTTCTAAAAATTTCACAGCAAATGTAAGTATGAAAATGATATAACATTATGCAAGATTTAATAAATCCGTTACGCTGGTTCAGTGTGAAAAAGCTCTATTCACTAAGTAGAAAGCCTATTTCACATGCTCCATACTTCATCTTTAGAAGCATGTGTTTGTGCAGTATATAATGCTTTTCCTAGTTTAGGCAAATCATCTTTAATTAAGGATAATAGTGGATAGAACCTTAGACATAACTATTTTACTTTTCTAGCCGTTGGCCTGTGTTGAATTTCAACTATATGGTCAGTGGCTGTGTTAGCTTGGGAAATCCAGCCCAATGCATTTGTAAAACAGCTACAATTGGTAATGTTTATCCAAATTGCATAAGGCAAGCACAAATATTTCCTATTATCTATGAGCTGATTCTTTTTATATTAAAACTGATAAGATATAAGTACAATAGATATAAAAAGTCTATATAGATAGTCCTCAGCTTACAACAACTTGTTTAGTAACCAAAGTTACAGTGGCACTGAAAATAGGGACTTATGCCGTTTTTCACACTTAGGACTGTTGCAGTATCCCCATGATCATGTGAACAAAATTCAGACACTTGACAACTGACTCATATTTATAACAGTTGTAGTGTCCCGGGGTTATCTTTTGTGACCTGACAAAATCAATGGAGAAGCCAGATTTACTTACCAACCATGTTACTAACTTAACAACTGCAGTGATTCACTTAACTCTGGCAAGAAAAGTCATAAAATGGAGCAAAAATCACTTAACTGTCTTGCTTAGCAACAGAAATTTTAGACTCAATCGTGTTTGTAAGTTGAGGATTACCTGTACACCTCTGTTAAAATGCCGGGTTTGTGAGATGTAAAAAACAACAGACCAAGATAAATCACTTCAGAATTTTTCCACCTTTAATATAAACAATAAGCTGTTCAATTGAAAAACAAACAATTTAGAGGGAAAAATAAAGCACCTATAATAACGTAGTTGCATAAGCGTACCTTAAACTAATATTTTATTGAAGTATTTTTTGAGTATGACAGCATTCAGTCTTTTGGGGTAGGAGCTTGGAATTTTACCCACTCCTTGCAAAGGTGCTCCAATCTGTCAGATTGCTAGGACATCTCCTGTGCACACCTGTCTTCAGGTCACACTGCAGATTTTCAATTCCCTCCATCTTGACTAAAGCCCCTATTCCAGCTGAAGAAAAACAGCCCCAAAACATAATGCTGCCACCACCATGCTTCACTGTGGGCACGGTGTACAGTGTGGGTACAGTGTACAAAAACAAGACTGATGCGCAGTGTTGTTTTTACATCATACTTTTTGCAATTATGGCCAAAAAGTTCAACCTTGATCTCATCAGGACCATAGCATATTTTCCCACATGCTTTTGTCAGACTTGATAATAGGTTTTTTGTAAATTTAGCCAGGCTTGGATGTTTTTTCTTTGTAAAGAAAAGGCTTCCATCTTGCCACCCTACCCCACAGCCCAGACATATGAAGAATACGGAAGATGGTTGTCACATCTAGTACACCATCAGTACTTTCCAGAAATCCCTGCAGCTCCTTTAATGTTAGGTTAGCAGAAGCTAGGGTGAGGACGGGGGCTCACCCTGTCGCGTGGAGCTCGGGTCTTGAGATAGGTACCATTTTGGTGGGAAGATAAGAGCATTCTGTGATGTCATGTTGGCCACTTCACCTTGGAAATGTCTTCAGAGAGCTCTGGCTCAATGGCCTTAAAATGAAGATGAGTACTGCCCCCTATAGCCTGCAACAACTAACGGAATAAAATCCACAGGAACTCCTTTTTAACCTTCATTGTTGCTGTAGGTCTCTTGGCAGCCTCTTGGACCAGTTTCCTTGTTTATCAAATTTAGAGGGACATCCAGTTCTTGGTAATGTCACTGCTGTGCTATATTTTCTCTATTTGCTGATGACTCATCACTGTAGTTCCACGGTATATCCAATACCTGGAAAAAAATTTGTACCCTTCTGACTGATACCTCCCAATAAGATCCCTTTGATGCTTTGTAATCTCTGTGCAGACCATGGCTTTTGCTGTAAGAGGCAACTGAGTAGATGTAAAGAAAAAATAATAATCTGACTAGAGCAGCTGAACTTTATATGGGCTTGATCAGAGTCACGTTAATTGATGGCAGGTATGTACAAGTATGTACCGCCAACCTGTAAATGACTATTTAACGTCATGTTGAATGTTATTGGTTAATTCTGAATACAGCCATAGCCCTATTTCTGAAAAGATGTGCACACTTATGCAACCATTTTATTGTAAGTATTTTATTTTTATTTTCTCCCCTAAAACACAATTGTTTTCAGTTGTGCAGCTTATAGGTTGTATTAAATGTGGAAAAAATTCTGAAATAATTTATCCTGGTTTGATTTTTTTTTTTACATCTCAAAAAACTGGCATTTCAACCAGGGAAGTGTAGGCTTTTTATATCCACTGTATATATCTCCATAACAGCCTTAGTTCTCTCCTCTCCCATTTGTGTCTCGCCTCAAACACATATTAGGAAGTGATATAAGTTATACGCACATGTATGTAACAAACCACAATGATTTTCAGATCTGAACAAATGCAATCCAATTATATAAACTTTTTAACATGTAGGATAGGCACATTCATATAATAATTTAAAGGTTTTCTTTTTACTTTTGGGTGAATATTCTTTGTTGGACATAAAGCCAATTGCGTTTTCTAATTCTGGTAGCTATCGGTATACCTAATTTTCTCCATGCTTTAAAGAGAAATTGGAATACTGCACCCATAGATCTCCCAACAGGGGGCCTTGTGGATATTGGACTGTAAGTCCTACCTATTAGTTGAAAACTCATAATCTGACATTTCTGGAGAACATTGTTTGGAAAAGGTTGGAGTAAGATCAAAGGAGTGAAAATGACTTTCCATTCTCAAACCTTTCTCTTAGATACAGTAAAAATCTCAATGTACAGGTAATCCTCGACTTACAACAATTTGTTTAGTGACCAAAGTTACAGCAGCATTGAAAAAGTGACTTACGATCATTTCTCACATTTATGACAGTTGCATGGTCACATGATCAAAATTCAGAAGCTTGGCAACTGACATGATTTATGATGGTTGCAGGGTCCCAAGGTCATGTGATCAGCTCTTGTGACTGTCTAACAAGCAGAGTCAATGGGAAAGTCAGATTCACTTGACAACCGTGTTACTAACTTAACAACTGTATTGATTCACTTAACAACTGTGGCAAGAAAGATCGTAAAATGGGGCAAAACTCACTTAACAACTGTTTCGCTTATCAACAGAAATTTTGGGCTCAATTGTGGCTATAAGCTGAGGACTACCTGTATTAAATATGAAAACTGACAAATTACAAAACCTGCTTCCTTATTTGGTCTGATATTATGGGGAGGAAGTTTTTTCTTTTTCGCAAAAATGAGATCTTGTTTTAATTCTCAGAACATAGTTTTATTTGCCCTCTAAAAGAAGGGTTGATATTTTCTTTTTAGTTTGTATGCTTATTTTTAAATGAATGATGATCTGCTAATATGAATAAACTGATAGTTAGTATTTTATCCTGCTATTTCTCCAGGAACTCTAGGCAATTTACATGAAGATAGCTCTTCATTTTATCCCCATCACATTCCTATGAGGTAGGTTGGACTGAGAAAGAGTGATACCATGTGAGTTTCTACATATAGCTGATGTTATACTTAAACCTGCATCTCCCTTGTTCCTCTATTTTGGGATATTGATCAAGAAGCTGTCAAGATACAAGGATGTCTAATTTAACCTTTCCATTTGCTTTGGATGATAACTGCAATAATTTTCAGACTTGAACACACTTTACTAAATGAAACAACAATTCAAAGAGGCCATTTTGACCATGGCACTCAGACTCTGGTGGTTGCAAGAATCAAATTAAAGCATCCATAACCAATAGTTGAGCAGCTTCTATTTGACCACATGCAACGATACAGAAACATATAGTCACAGCATACCTTATAGCCATGCAGAATATTAATATTTTTGAAAGACACCTTGTAGCCACTGTCCCATAATTAGTTTATTGTTGAAAATGTATAACTTCTACAAGATCAAGCTTTGGAGAATTGCAGAATTTTGTCTGCTTACATAGTGGATTCAACTTTCTTGTCTCCATTTTTGGGCTAAAGGTTCCAAGAATAATGAAATGGATGAAACAAGGAAACATATACCAGTCAAAATGAAGGAGCATGCATATGTCTGTGTGTAATCATACAGCCAACCTGTAAGTAAGAGGGACAGCAGGATTTGGTTATTAAATCATTCTCATTTGGTGTAGTTGTCTTTTCATATCATTACTAATGCAACACTTTTATAAACATGTAGGTACCTCAACAATACTGTGTTTGCATCATTTAACCTAAGTGGCAATAAAGATTATGTTTTATATATTAATCTACCTTAATTGGTTTAAATTGCAGGAGCTGATGTCTTATTCCAAGGCAAATATATTTCATTCCTTTAATATTTCTTCATGGCATGTTTATTAAATAATAATCTGTTTCAGTTTTTCTTTCACCAGTCTGTTAATTTTTCTGCTTGCTCAATCTCTCTGTATTTTAGGATCTGCTACTGAACCCCACCTTTGACAGCAAAGAAGAGATGGGGGCTTTTTGCAGTAGTATTGAGCTATGGAGTACTTGAGTGGTGCAGAAGATACAGTCTTGTGTTCAGACTAAACATTCTTATACACCCACATGTAAGGACATTTTAATTTTGGTGAATTTTACGTAATGTATATAGAATGAATCCTGGTTATACTCTTTAATATGATGCCTCACAGACTTTTAAGTAATTTTGAAAATGGGCAAAACATCTTTTGAAAAAGTATATAAATCCATAGAAGTAATGCACTATTTTCCCACCCCTAACATTTATAGAACCAAGTGATCTCTTATTTGGTGAGATCCCTTTGGTGTTCACACGGTTACTTGGGAATAAATCCCCATGATCCCACAGCAATTACGTTGTGGAGGATTTTCTTGTTCTGGCAAACTATTAAAATTTACCACCAGGGGGCTTATTCCCACATTGAAATAATATGGCTCATATTTAAAGCACTCTGGAGTAGATCCTGCCTGAAAACTTACTTCTATTGATTATGTGGTGCTTTTATGTATAACATGTATGAATTGGATTACTAGGGGTACATAAGATTGTTGCCAGTCTAGTTCTCTTCATTAAAATAATTTATTTGATTAAATTTATTTATTAATAAATAAATAAATTAAAATAACAGCCATATAGATGCTTCCTGTTTTCAGAAAATAGTCCCCCCCTCCCATAATTACTCCAATTCTCATACACAGCAGTGTCTGAACAAATTCTTTTTATCCCTCAAGGCTTAATACTGATCTGCTTTTCATGAAAACGTAGATTCAAACTTGAATTTGGCTACAAATGTAACCCATAGTTTGTTAGCTTGGCTATTTTGTGCCTTAAACTATGATTTTTTAAAATTTAAATCTACAGGAGATAACTTGCACTGAATGAGCTCAAATATTAGAGATGAAAGAATATGCACATTTACTGAATATACATAATGAAATTCTGACCCTATTCTTTTTTTGAAGTCTCAAGTGCCTTAGCATGGTGTATATGGACATGATCATATTTCTGATTATTTCATTTACTCTTTTCTGTTTGTTTCAGGGCTATGAAATACCTTCTGAAATGTCTCCAAATTATACCAAATGATGTTACCTACAGAATTATTTAAAAACAGTACTTGCCATTTTGTTTTCAGTTCTTTTCCTATTAAATCCAGTGTTCATGTGCGTTATAACAAAATGTTTACCTCAGATGAAAATCTTTGCAGTTAAGCCTCTACTGCTTTAAGAATACAGGTTTTGTCGGGTTCAAAGTATATAACCATGTAGTTTAATTGCTCATTCATTTTTTAAAAGTTCTTCTGCTTTAGGTTTCACTATCTTGAATTACTGAATCCACATCCAGTGTATACTATTAATCCCTGTTCGGTAGATAGGGTGCATAGATACAGTTGCAATATAAAACACATAAAAACTTTACAATGATTGTCTTCTGGAAATGAATCCTGTCTCACTAGTATCTGTCTCTTCTCAGTATCCACTTTGACAACTGGACCATATCCCAGAAAACAAAACGGCTTTGGTTTTACCATTTTTATTGCTAGCTGCTAAGGAAGGACTATGTTCTATCCCATGCCCGAAGCACACGGATCAGGACCAGTTCTAAAAGGTGCAGTGTCTTTATTCAACCAAAACTCCACAAAAACCCTGTTGCTATGAAATAA
>JANHJO010001954.1:80693-91404 GCA_032468235.1 Pseudoxyrhopus heterurus | reverse complement strand
ATGGGTGGGAGTCCCTCCCCTTAGTAGGTGTGGTAAGGGGGTACTCTCAGTGCTGCCATCTGATGTCCAGATGCAGCCAGGCTAGCATCATATATCACACTAAAGGTGTGACAATTGGAACACGGAATCTGTACTTAATTAATATTATCTGAAAGTCTTTCTTGCAGCTTTGCTGGCTGGGTCTTTGAAAAACAATATACTGTATTTATATGAAAGGAAAAGTGGGTGGGGAGACTGGAGGGAGTCAGATCCCTCAAAAAAGGATGAGACTTTTTTATGATGAGAAAATTTTCTTATTCGGAATTGCCTCCTTTGGGATAATTGGGATATTTACCCTCAGGAAAGCAGACTGAGGGGGGCTGCAAAAAGGTTAAACACTGCTTTTCCTTGTATTCGGACAACTGAAGCTGGCATCAAAAACGAATGCCTATATTCAGTGAACTAGAGCTTTCATCCACGGTTCCAGTTTTGTTTGCAAGATATATTCAAAGGACCACACCTTGTCATCAGATGAGAGAGTACATAGTAAGAAAAGAGAAAGACACTTTTCTTAGGGGGGGGAGGTAAATTTATTACTATTAAAACACAAATGCAAGCATTTGCTACAGGAAACATAAAACATGTGGAAACTTGGCCACATCTTCTCTCCATCCTTCCCAGAAGTTGCTTCTGAATGTTTGGTATGATAGAGCAGAAAAACAAATAGGTTCATGCTAAGGAAGAAAGAACTATATTATTTAAATTTAAATCTACTTTAAATTTAAAGTAGTTTACTGATGCCGTTTTTCCACCCAAACCTTTTCTGTTTCTAATGGTGGAATACATTTTCCAATATGTCTCTTTGATAGAGGCATCTGTCTTAAAAATGTGTCTCCCTAAGATAAAATGGATATAAGTATCCTTTCAGTGTTTGCATGGCATGCTTACTGGGATGGGAGCAGGATAGAAAATTGATGCAATGGGTGAAAAGATGTTGAAAAGTAGGTGAGGGAATTACACATTTAGATATACCCAAGATTTTAAATAAGAAAGGACAAAATTACCTCACTCAAGAATGCCTTTAAGTGGAGCAAAATAACAAGCTAAGGGAAATGATTTAAGATCAGAGTAACCTCAGTAAAATTTTAGTTAAGGTATGATACCAATATAATCATGAAAGAAATATAATAGAGGCAAATGAGCTTTAAAAAATGGACAGGGTATATGGAAAAGAGATGCAAGAGCACATGCATTTTACTGAATCAGTACGCAAATTTTTCACTTAGAAAAGTTTGGTTTAAAATTTTTGATTCATGTAGACCTTAATAAGGAATGTATTAAGAATATGGAATATGTTAGACTACAATAGGAGAGATAGATGTTCAAATCCATCCTCAGCTATAAAATAGATTTTTGATCAGTCTTTCTCTTCTTGATCTTTAATCTCTTCTAATAGTGTCCTAGAACTTGATTCTGTGACATTAGAAGGACATGATCTCGTTTGCCTTGAATCCACATCAGAAGATAACTTTTCTTTCTAAACACTCTACAAAACTTCTCTTCTCAAAACAAAGGTCTGAGGGTAGATTCAGCCTAATCCTGCCAGGACGTCAATTATTCAGGGAGCAAAACTGACAAAAGTTCGCTGAATCTCATATTTATTTCTGAGCCTATTTGATAAAGGCATCATTTGCTATCATTCAAATCTTCCATTCTGAACCAATGAAAAAGAATCAGGAAGGGGGGAAGTGTCAAGAAAAATTTCTAATAAGCAGCTTGTTCAAATGTTAAGCTAAGGTGTCCTCACTTACTTCCTTCATATGAAAAAGGAGTTTTAAAAAGTTGCATTAACGAAATTAAATTTATGTTAAAAAGAATTATCCTTGCATCATTAAAAATATATCTGCTGCATCACTCAGTCTTAAAATGTTTCTGGCATAGAAATGGAAAATCCCAGTCTTTCATCCAATAGAAAAAGTTGTCCCAGTCCCCCATCAATTACTTATTTGACTTTGCTCAGTATCCAATTAAAATGGAGTTTGGCAACTTCCAAAGCCTAAATCACATACAGCCCTTAAACAAATTCAGAGTGGCCTGGAGTCTGCAACTGACTCAGAGAAAAGTCTACGCAGGATAAAGGCAACATCATCTTTGCTCAAGCCAGAAGAGAACAGCTCCCTAAAAGTGAAGGCTTTTTTTTTTCATGCTTCCAAAAAGTCTCCTGCCCAAAAGGGAAATATTGATCATGTATATTTCTCCATTAAAATGCATCCAAGTGAATGCTATATAAATATGTGTACAAACATTCAATCAAAAGCGATTCTGTATAGTCTGTATATACTTGTAATGGGGAAAAATGAAATTTAGATTTTGTTTTGTTGATTAGGCAGGCTTGCTGTTAAATAAATGGCTAGTATATATTATTGTATAAAAGCAAAAAAAAATGTGGTTGTAATGTTACTATCTTCTATTGTACCAAAGAGAGTTGGAAGTCAATGCCTTTTTTTTTTTTCCTTTCCATTCCAGTTTCCCCTTTTCCCCCTTTTCCTTCCCTTAGTTTTCCATTACTTTTTATTTTCCTTTGTATCTCGTATTTTGATAAAATTAATAAAACTGGTTTCTTGCCTGAGCAGGGGGTTGGACTAGAAGACCTCAAAGGTCCCTTCCAACTCTGTTATTCTGTTCTGTTCTAAAATTTGATACAAAAGAAGTGATTCTGTATATTTGAATGGATGAATGTAAAGTGCACATGGGTGAGAGTGTCCAATCACATGTGGCCAATAAAGAATTCTGAATTCTAAATGTGAATGGAGGCATGGGCCTTTGTCCTCTGCTCACCTCTGCCTATACTAGAATTTTTTGCTCAGCTAACACATGTTTAATAAGGTTTCTTTTTAAGGTAAAGTTTTCTCCTGTCTGATTCTAAGGGTGCTCATCTCTGTTTCCTGGCCAAGGGAGCCAACACTGTACAAAGATGCTTCTGAGATCATATGATCAGCATGACTATACACCTAGGTGCACAGAACACTGCTACCTTCCCACCAAAGTGATACCTATTTATCTGCTTGTAGTTGCATGCTTTAAAACTGCTAGGTTGACAGGAGCTGGGGTAAGAACGGGAACTCCTCCTGTCACAAGGTGCTTGGGTGGGAAGGTAACAATGTTCCTGTCAACAAGCCCAACACGTCAACGAGTCTTAACCACTAGGCCACCGTGCCCTCTCTTATACATGCTACCATTCCATTAATGTTTCAGAAATCCTCATAATTCAAGTAAAAGTTTCCCAAACTAATTTTAAAACTAAGTTTAAAAAGTAGAAAAAGGGCATCCTTGCCCTTTACTCTACTTACATATATTGTACTTCGGCATCAGTTTAAATAAAAAGGGGGTGCCCTATTAAATTATTCATTAAATCAATCATATCAATTTAAAACATAAAACTTTTGAGGAAATCCAAAATAAATGCAACTCATCTTAAAAAAAACATTTTAAAAAGTTTTCTCAGAGTTCAGAGAAAGAGAATGTCAGAAAAAAGAGGTTGTAATATATTGGCCCCCATAGCTTGTAAAACCTTAGGATCCAGCTATGTCAAAGAAATAGGCCTGTAATTAGAGCATATAGAAGAATCCATGCCCAGCTTAGAAATACTTACTATCATGGAAGAAAGATCTGAGCTCAGCACTTTATTAAACAAAGTATTGTTGGATTCCAAATTACAGAGAAAGTGAAATATTATTACAGAAAAAAAGTAAGTTTAAATTGAAAATGAGAGTACAATGTAAAGTAGCAGGATTGGTTGACTATTAGCTGCTATATTTAGGAGTTCTGGGGCTTGCTAATACAGTAACTGGTCCCTGTTTATAGCTGGTTTGGGATTGCCCTGATTTGATCAGGAAAGGAAAAAAACAGCAGTAGAAATTGTTTGCCTTGATCCAATTTAAGATGCAAGGATGTGAATAGAAAATAACATCTCTCTTCTACCTTTTGGCTCATCTTTCAATGTTGCGCTCTCTTGCATTGTACTATTTCCCCAGTGCCTGGGGAAGCAATATGATAAAAAAAAAATTACAAAACAAGTTTAAGACGGCTGTTCCATCTGACTACCTCTTTAAAGATGAAGTTATTTATTGCTAAAGCTCCTGAAAAATATGAAAAAGTGACGCTGTCAATAAAATACTTCTGCAGAGAAAAACTGGTGGAAACAAGATTTTTTTTTAAAAAAAATGTGATTGCTCAGCACGCAGAGCACAGCAACAGTTGACACAGCCACTGTCTGGCAGGAGTTTTCCTTCCTCTCAAAGAAAGTTTTAAAAAGGGAAACAATTGTAAACATCAGAGAACAATATCAAACGGGCCCATCTCCTTCCTCTTTGCCCAATTGCCCCTTCACCAAAATGGCAGGCAACTGGGTTTTTTTTGCTGAAGGATAGAAACAGATGACACTGCCTCCTATTACTTTCTTGCTCTGCTTCAAAGGGATCTGAACTTGTGTCTCTCTGCTTCTCTTCTGAACAATATTTTTCTTGTCTATTTGGGGCAGAGCTCTTTGGTTGGTTGCCCACTAATTACTGTCAGCAAAAGCAGTTCACTGGCCATTTTACTGAGTAAGTACCACCCCTTCAATTGAGCCAATGCTTACTGCAGTGACAGATCTCAGTGAATCCAGATGCATCAAGCATGGACCTGTTTTCTTGGAGGAAACATGTTCAAAAATCAGCGATGGGCAACTATGGCAACTTTACGACCTGTGGACTTCAGCTCCCAGAATTCCACGCTGGTTCATGGAAGTCGACATAGTTGCCCACCTCTGTCCAGGACCATCCTTTGATGCATCAGTTTGACTGATATGTTTATATCAAAATACTGAAGGATTAGTGCCTGACTCAACTGTTGTTTAGCAACATCAAAAGCCGTTTGATGCTCTGGAAACCTTTGAAACACTTTTTTCCCCAAAAAAACTTCACAAAGGTGCTGCTATTTTTGCCTTTCTGGGAATACATTGAGACCAATATTGTACTGAGTCAAGAAATATAAGGACACCTTATCTATCTTGTGGAAGTGCCATGTCCCTTATGGATTTAATTTTCTCCTCATCAGGCCTACAGCAGTCAGTATATGGCCAATATACTGGCCATATACTGAGTCTACCTTAAATTGGATCTTAAGTATATTAAGCTGAATATTTTTACCACACACAGTCTTTGTTACCAGATTGAAAATCTGATCATGCTCTTTGGGAATCTTTGCTGCAATAAACATACCATCAGCTATCATATATATCCCATTTATATGGCCAAATGTTTCCTCATTTTTGTAGTTGTTGTTGTTGAAATATTTCACTAGAAGACTTTAGCTCAAATGGAAGATGATGGAGACAAAACCTTCCCCAAGGGGGTACTAATATGCATACCCATGAGGTCTTTTCATCTAATTTTACCTGCCAATATCCACCCTTCTTATCAAGAATAAATACCATCATTCCTGCCAAATGACCCCAACTTTGTAGAAATGTATAATTCTGTCTAGCTATAGCCTTATTTAGATCATGAGATCATGAGAATCCAAACATGATACTAACCCAATCTGTGAATCCTACGACTCTCGATATTATTCCCGCTTTTTCTATGCAAGATAGTGTCTTTTACTCTAATCCAGTATAACAAATGGAAATTTTCTACAATTATGTATAAGAGGAATAACTGCCAGATCAATGTGAATACAGGGAGATCCTTCAAGTTCACCCAAGACCTCCAAAATAGGAATTATTCTGCTTATATCAAAATAAACAACGATTAATTGATTTTGATTTAATGGTTTGGCTATATTCATTGTATCAATCTGCTGAACAAGATGTAAAAGTTTTCAGGCTGCACATCTCAATATTGAAACTGATGAATAATCTGTTACATGAAACAACATTTCTGCTTTTTCTTTGCAACCTGAGATTCTGAAAGAATGATTCCTAAGAAGTGAATAGGGGTTCTTCCATACCAATAAGACACTGCTCTTAGTTAATATGTTCTTGCCTGGAAGTTCACAAAGCTTTTTTTTTTTAATAACAAGACATTTATCTCTGTCCCAATCTCCAATTTAAATTTCACCCCTAGCGCTTTTTTAATCTCATCAGCACAAATGTCCTACAGTGTGACTAGGGGCGTTGCACCGATTCTGCAAATAACAAACTCAGTCATGAACTTGATGTTTCTTTTGTTCTTTACACATAGTTGAAATCTGGGGGTTCTATACATTTTAACAACACAATTTCTCATGCCATAAGTCTTTCCAAATGAAGGAAAGGCTGATACACTGTTCCATCAAAAGAGCATGAGTCATATTTCCCTTTAGATGTTAAATTCAGTTTCAGACACACATACTGACGCTTTATGATATCCCGTTTTTGCAGCATATACTGTATACAAGTCATGAAGTAACTGCCATGGCCTGTAGTTGTGCTTTAGTTAGTTCTGCTGCATGATGCATATCAATAGGGTTTTGTTTTTTCAAAGTAAGGTCAAGCTTCCTTAAATGTTTTTCCTTTATTTGATCATCTAGTACCCTAAGTACAATCTGCTCTCTTACATGAGTCATTAACACAAGCCAGACTCTCAACTGTACGCTACAAGTCTGAAATAATAATTAAAAAAAATAACAGAAAGGCCACAAGAGCTGGTTTGTGAACTGGCCTGCAAATTTAGCTGTGGAGCCCTTGAAATAGCTGTACGGTTACTGAATGGCTGTGCTTTTCTGATGATTGTACTTTATGGCTTTTAATAGTTTAACTCTTTTTAAGGCTTAATATTGTCTGTGGGGCTGTTTTATTTTTTGATTCTTGATCCTGTGTATATTTTAATTGCAAGCCGCCCAGAGTCACAAATGTGAGATGGGCACCTAGGGCCTGTCAAATTTTTCAACTTTCAATTTCCAAACATTAGGGATGCTCAGAAGTTGTGACATGTCTTGGGGATTGTAAAGATATTTTATATAATTTAGATGTGCCTGGTAAGTAACTACGTAAGTATCATAACTTTTTAAACTTTTGTTTGTTTCAGTTGGGCAGCTAGATAAATTAACTAAAGAAATAAATAATAAGGTTCAAACACAGCATTTCAGTGGGGAGTGCAATATATCCTAAACTTCAAAAGTATATATTCAATATCTTCAGGGCCTGCAACATAAACATCTGAAGCCTCTTCCCCCATGTACTGTAGCGAAATGGCATTCTGACATTTCTTAGAAGCATTGTCTGCTCCAAATGCATCTAAGTACAATCAAAAACCATTCCGAGATAAAGTTCCCTGTACTATCGATGGAGCATGGGCCCTAAGAAAATCCATACTCACAAAATCTGACATCATCTTGGGTCTATCGCCTGCAGGAGCCAACAAAGGCTGAATTGTCTGTAGAAGATTCTGTAGGCCTCTGTGTTCTATCCCACACCCGAAGCACACAGATCAGGACCAGTTCTAAAAGGTGTAGTGTCTTTATTCAACCAAAACTCCACAAAAACCCCGTTGCTATGAAATAAAGCACAAGTCTAATTACCAGTTGGCTCTGGCAGTTTCTCCAGCACACTCCGGGCTGAATGCCAAATGATTAGAAATAAAGTAAACACTCCTGGTAACCGAGTTACAGTTCAAGACTCACAGTGAAGCACGAAAACCAAGCTGCAGAGATGAACACTTGAACAAGAAGGCTTTTAAGCCACACGAACCACGATACTCTCTAAACTAATCAGCTGTTCACTGCAGAGAACTGTTTCCACCCCTTTTAACCCCTCTAGGGTGTGGTCAATTACTGGTCAGCTGTAGCTTGACCTCTCCCCTTCTGGCATTGCTGATGTTGCTGTTGCCTCCTCATTAATCGCAGGATTCTGGCATCAGCTAAGGCTTCCTCTCTACTGCTTTCAGAAACCACCGACTCCTGATAGCTCGTGGAGGGATCAGCCTCTGGCATGATGTCAACAGCCGATTCCTCCCTTTCCTCCAACACTGACTCCATATCGCCCTCAGAGTCAGAATCGACTGCCAGATCAGCAGCACGCTGCGGAACCACAACAGACTAATAAACAGATTTAAATGTTAACACAATAATTTACTAGAAGTTTTTCAAGAAGTCTAAATTATGTTATGTAGTTATTAATATGTTAATTTTAAAACCTCTTGCATTTTTTCTATTTGGCACAGCTCTTCAGGGGCAGTCCCTGCCCCATTCCCTAGAATATGCTTCAGGTGGGGGTCCCGCATTAACATCTTTCACAGTGAAGATGGATGCAAAGATTCCAGGTAGATCCTGTGCAATTTCTCTATCCTTGTTCTGCATTTCTATTACAAAGGTATTAAGTTTCTCTGGTTAATTTCCTGTTCCTGGTCTAATTCAATAAACATTTTCTTCCTGTTTCCTCATCAGCTGACATTGGTTTTATCAAAACTTGCATCCTTTCTTTATTTTCCTCATGGGTGCTAAAGAAAATCTTAACAATTGTTGTTTCCCTTAGATTGTTAAATTGTGTTATTGGCTTTGAGCTTCTATTATAATAGCTTTAAATAATCCTTTTAATTAATTCCCTTACCACATAGGTCATGTCATCTCAAATGAAATTTGAGAATTTCACAGCCTTTTACAATTAAATAATCTTTATGGCTTAAATACCATAAAGACTGAAAAGTATTATCCTTAACCTGCAAACATAGAAGCTAAAATCTATCTGTGTAGTTTAGCTGGACTTTCAACTCTTTTTTCATAATTTCAGTGATGCATCTGTTTGGCTGACAGATATTTCAGATATAGATTTTGGGTGTTGTATACGCCCATAAGCTTTTTTTTAGGAACTAAGCTACTCATTTAGATCTACAAGGAGGTAATCTTGTAATAGTAGAAAGGAATAATGCTCTGATACCTATTAACAAAAGTTTAAAAAGAAATTATAAGTTAAAAAAGATAACTTTAGTACAAGAAGGAATTGAGCAGTGAAGAAATAAGGAAGGTAATGATTTCTTGTCTAGTAATTGTGGGTGATACATTCTGCTATCAGAATGGAAAGCACTGTCAACATACCTTGCATTTTATAAACAGAAAGAAATCTCTGCTGTTTATTAGAAACAGACTTAAGGGTGATGAAATTAGGGAAAGAGTAGATGAATATTTAAACATGAAATGTAACACTAAGTACTACATTGCCAAATTGTACACAGGTACTTTTATTTTCCCTTTCTTTACACTTTCAATAGGATTTTTCCTAAATGTAAATGCATATATAAGTCACATTATAGTTTGTATTTTGAAAAAAAAATGCAGTGCACTGTACGGTTAGAAGAATTATTTTTTTCAAGGAAAGAAAATGACAATTGTGTTACCTGCTATAGGAGGTCCAATAATAACTCCAAACCCAGCAATGAATGAGGCAAGTCCCAAGGCACTGTGAAATCTGGCTGCACCTATAAGATCTACCTGTTAAAGGAACCAATATTTATCAGTTCTTGTTTGTGTTACAGTGATTAAAAATGATCACATATTGTTACTTACTTCTATTTGTGATCACTAAGTAACAAATTTGTGCCACAACTGGTGGGGCAGGCATGTGACATACAGTATTTGGACAGCGTTAAGTGAGGCCTTGCCATGGCAGAAATCCACTCCTATGGATTTTGTTTCCTTGGCTTCTAATATTGATCAATATTGATCAATTGACTAGAGGTAAAACCAAATTGAAGCATATTATACAGCAAATATATATTTGTTGTATTTGATGGCATTTTTGTATATTTATCTGGATTTGTAAATGCTCAGCTCCATTCAGTTGCCCCCGACTCCATCCCGATGCAAGGGATTACCCAATCATTAAAAGTATCTGGATTTGTGTTAAACTTGAGTTAAGATTGCCAAAGTGTAGGCAATCTAAATTAACATTGCCTGCTTCTGATTTGAAATAATAGATTTTTTTTGTCTTTTTTATACCACAATGTCAATGTGTTATGTGATTTGGGATCACATTGTAGCTGCTTGTCTATTAATAGTCAAATATGCCCAGCGGCTTTCAAAGCAGGAAATGAAGTCCCTGACACCTGACTACATTTCACAGGTGTTATGTCTTTGCTTTTTTGTTTTAAAGTATAATAAGTCTTATTCCACAAAAAATAGATGGAAGATAAAAGGTCAAAGACATAAATGTTTTTAAATGTATTTATCAAATTTATATAGTCATTGCATCTGTTTTGACTCTAGGCAGTGTTGAAAATCAAGTAGGTTAAGTTGTCCAAATATATTTTAGGACGTTTAGCTTTCCATAAATATTTATCATCAGTCTATATGAACTATTCATTGAAAATGAGCATTGTTTTCGGTGTCAGTGCACTAATATGAGATATTGTGAGTGGGTTGAGGAGGATTACAATCCAGGAAACTCAGGTTAGGAGGATGCAAATATGGTAAATGAATAATTAGTTTGAAGAAATAGCAATAGCATATCTTCAGTCTGGAGCTGCTTTTTCTTTTAAAACCTAATGTTGTTGTTGTTAGTTGCAAAGTCGTGTCTGATCCATTGCGACCCCATGGACAACGTTCCTCCAGGTCTTCCTGTCCTCTACCATCCCCCAGAGTCCATTTAGGCTCACACCGACTGCTTCAGTGACTCCATCCAGCCACCTCATTCTCTGTCATCCCCTTCTTCTTTTGCCCTCAATTTCTCCTAGCATTAGGCTCTTCTCCAGGGAGTCCTTCCTTCTCATGAGGTGGC
>JANHJO010001952.1:132023-149874 GCA_032468235.1 Pseudoxyrhopus heterurus | reverse complement strand
GGGGAGACTTATGTTTATTTTTAATGTGTAAATTTACTTTCTGAATTCTAACATATTTTGTTTCTGTTTGCATAATCTGGTAATCTGGGTTAACTGAGCCAAAAATTAGCTGCATTTGTACCCGAGTCAAAAATTTGCCAAATATATTAATTGTAGCGTGCTATGCAATCTCAGTATTTGAAATACAGTATAAAATTGAAAGCACTGAAATATGTAGTAAATCTCAATGTCAGGATAACAGAGTGCATTAGGTATTTCTGTATTACATTTTCATAAATTCATTTGCACCGATGTACTTTCAAGGCAGAATCAATGTCAACACTCCAGAGAAGTTGCTTTCAATTTGTATTTATAACTTTCTGATTGCTTTCATGAGCATGTACCCAGAAGATCTCACCAACTGCTGTGGGGACTGACAATTCTGTCACTAAGTGGGCATGGTTGTTAAGTGTGATATCAAGTGACCACAACTTCCCCTTGGCTTCCCCATTAATTTTGCTTGTTGGAAACTGGCAATGGTGACCACATAACTCTGGGATGCTCTAACCATCATAAAATATGTGTGAGTTGCAAAGTGCCTGAATTGCAATCACATGACCTTGGGTAGACTGCTAAGACCACAACTTCATGGACCAGTTGTAAGTCTTGTTTTTCACCACTGTCACAAGTTAACGGGGTGCTTAATGAGTGGCTGGTAAGTGAGGGCTACCTCTAATGAAGAAATTTGAGGGAGTTACACTTCCATTGTAACAAAAAAAAGGAGCTTGGGCATCTTTTTTGAAACAATTTTTTTTTTCATTTATGTCGTCCTTGGGGTAGATGCCAAGGTTTCTCCCCCCTTTGGGTGTAATATAAAAATAGTAACATGGGATGAAACTTGCATTACTTTTTGTGGGAATGTGTTCTGATCTGCTACTCTATAAATGTTTCAGTCTTCACTCCTATCAGCTCTAGCCAGTTTGCACAAGAAAAGAGCTTGTCTGGTGGGAGTTGTTCAGAAATTTAGAGAATGCTAGGCTGCCTATCCCTAGGGATACCTTTTTGCTACGGATCTACTGTTATATTTTGTTTGTGTAATGATTAGATAGGAAGACTTTGATTTTGCATTATACCATGCTGGCTAATGAAAAGAATACAGCCAACAACACAGCATTTCTCAATTTTCTAATGAGTTGTAAATACTGCCTTGTCAAAGAGTATATGCCTTTGGCATCATTAGCTGAAGAAGAACAAACCAAGTTAATGACGTCCTCAGATGACCTTAATCCCTAGTGACTTTGTGGACACAAACATAGTTGTCTTGGTAATAGAATGAGATTGTTCTGTCATTCCCTTCTTTTGGGATGTTTTTTCAACTCTGTTTAGCCTATAGCTTTGGGATCTCCCGGTGGTCTCCCATCCAAGCACTCTGTAGCTTAACCCTGCTTAGTGTTTTGAAATCAGCTAGAGTTGGCTAAGTGTGGAGGAGAGTTGCTGTGTGCGATGGCATGGTAAAAGAACAAAAAGAGTGTGGGTGGTCTAGCAACAGGAAAAGGTGCCAATAAAGTTTTAAGAAAATGAGAAAGCAACTGTTGATCTGAAAAGGGCAGCCAGATCTGTAGGCAGTTCTGGGCAATGGTATCTAGGATCTTGGGAACAAAGTAAGCTCAAAGGCTGAAGTGGAATTTGCTGGCATTGTCTATAAAGAGCTGGAACTAACTCTTAAAGGAACAAGGTTCATTTTTATTTTGCAAAGCAACCTTGTGTAGTCTAGTTCTCTCTCACTGGTTATTCTGACAAGTTTTCATCCAGCACCAATGAAAGGGACTACTTTGGTGGATGCTGGCTGCAAAGTGTAGAAAAGTGACCAGAAAACAAATGTGTCCCATTCTGGAATTTTTTTAAATAGTTTTGAGAATACAGTACATAGTAACTCAAAAGCATGGTAATAATTTTCTTTGGAAATAGAATATAAACTTAATGAAAGGGTTTAATCAATACAATTGTCAATAAAACCTGTTTCATTTGTCTGTTTTAAAGGAGTGAGTAAATTCTAATGTTGCTTTGAATAACTTGGCTTTTCTCTGTAAGTTTGGAATAATAAATAGCCTAATTTTTTTGTAACATCCTTGATTCAACATTTAACAGGCCTAGTTGAGTTAGTAGAGTGTAATTTAAGACTACCAGAATTCCAGATGAATTGTTGGCTTTGCCATTTTAAGGTCATCTGCATTGTTGAAGCCAGATTTGGAATAGGATTTCAGTCTTGAAAAATTATATCTCCTTTTTTGGATATTTTTATTTCCAAATAAATATCTATTGGATTGTATTACTCTAGGCTTGACTTCTACTTTCTCCATCATCAAAAGTGGCTTATCAAGACTAAAGAATAATAAAAGATAAATGCCTTTAACTCAGGGGTGTCAAACTCGAGGCCAGGGGTTGGATCTGGCACACGAGGTCGCCCTAGAAACAGTGAAGGACTGGCCTGCAATGCCTCTACCAGCAAAAACGGAGGCCTCCCAAGCTCCATTTCTGCTGGCAGAGTGTTGCAGGAGGCCATCATGGCCGAAAATGGAGCTTGGGAGCCCATTTTTGCTGGCAGAGCACTCAGGCCACCACAGGCGCCCCCCAACATGAGTGATGTTGACCTGGCTATGCCCACCCTGGCCATGCCCACTCCGGCTCTCTGAGGTCAAACACAACCCTGATGTGGCCCTCAAAGAAATCGAGTTTGACACCCCTGCTTTAACTGAATCACAGCTGACCGCAAATGGCGAATTGGAGCACAATTTAAAATAGTTAAGACCCTTTGCAAGTCTGCTTATTTCTGGAGATTTAGTCTGTTGTTGAGCAGTAGAACGTAGATTGGTACAGACTGGGATAGGAACTGATTAGTATAGATATCAGATAGGCAACTACAGTAAATGCAGAAACATTAATAGGGATATTAATTGAAGAGATTTGTAAACTGAACAAAGGTGTCCATATCTAGTTACTAACAGCTAATTCTGAGGGTCAAACTACATAGTATTTAACATATAAGTTGTTCCAGGATGTTTTCAGTTTGAGTGTGTTCTATATAGATGCACACTGGCCCAATCTGGATTAGGACCACTAACTTCAAGGTGAACCATCTAACTTTCTCCCATCCATATTTATTGCCCTAGTTGGAAAATATATACGGATATCTTTTGCTGATATAAGATCTTTGGTTTTTTTTTATCATTGAGATCACTGGAGTTAAAGCAAAACCTGTGGCCATGCATGTTGATTTTTTTTTAAATGAGCTTCTCTTCATGCATGATGCTTACATCCCACATTAAAGTACGTATGATTCAAGTAGAATAAATTAAAATTAGAAGGATTCTTGCATTATGCCTATACCCAAAGGTATCCCATACTGTAACTTTAGACCATTTGAATCTGTACAAACAAGACTTACTGTTCTATATTTGGCACCACTAATTGTGATTCTAAAAATAATTTAATTTTAAACATTTAAATTTTAAACATTTAAACAATTCAAACATTTAAAAATAAGCAACACAACACCCCACCCCCCAAAATAAAAGAACAAAGATGGTAAAGAAAACAAACCAGGATGGGAACAAAGAAAAGGAAAAAAAAAGGGAGTATCTATCCTCCTTGGGCGAAGAGTCACATCTTTAGGGCCCTTCAAAATATTTGCAGGATGGGAGCTGCTGTTCAAATCTCCGGAAGAACCTCACTCCAGAGAGCAAGTGCTGCTACGGAGAAGTCACAATTCCTGGGTCCTGATAGATGGCATTATTTTAATTGATGGAAGCTGGAGCACACCAATTCTGCCAGACCAGGCTAGCTGGGAATATAATATTGGAGACAGACAATCCCTCAAATTACAGAACAAAATTGTTATAGTATAACCTAAGCCAATTATCCAGCTTCTGCAAGCTGCCAAACATATTTAATGAGAGGGGTCTGGCTTCTTATTATCCTCCTACGTAGATCAACCTCTCTCTCTCTGCTAGTAGAGAGCAAATGTCATAATGTTCCTAAGCACATTGTTCGTTGAACTGATCTTCTTTAGTGTAGACCTTATTTTCTTCTTCCAGGGGCCACCCTAGCCATGAAGGTGACTTCTGTGTTGATCTCCATCCTGCTTAATGAGGTCTTTAAGAAAACTATAATGTTGGATTTTGTTACTTAGCGTCAAGATGGTGGAAGGACACACCCTGTGAAATACAAGCCCAACTGTTATAGATTTACAGCCTTTTTTTGGTCCGTCCCCCCACATTTGTTTGCTGGCTAATGGCTACAAAAATTGAAATTCAATATATCGAAATGTGTGGGTTAGCAAGATTAGGTGTGTCTTTAAAAGACATACAGCCAAAACCAGCCCTCCCATCTGCAGATTTGGAGGAGAGTCAAGTTTTCCTCATGGAGTAAGCTGAACCCCTTGGAAACATTTCTCTCATACCATTTCCTAAGCTGCATTGTTTGAGGTGCCAGTGCGGGAGTGACCGGACATAAAGGCCTGTGTCTCATTTCATCTGTAATCTGGATAACAATCGCAGCCTTTATTTTTGGATTGTTAGTTTTGAAAGACAAATGTCCCAAACCCCCCTCCCATGATCTTTTTTTTTAAAAAAAAAATGACGTGCAGAGGTGTATTGGAGGAAAAAAGGTGTGGCTGGACGGTATTTCCGTTGGCATCTGCCGTCTTGCAGTCTGTTCTGTATCATTGCCTAGTTAAGGTCAGTTTTGCTCACTGAAATATGCTTGGGCGGAAAAGTTTTTTTCCATTCTTGGCTCCCAGATATCTCCTGTGGTAAACTAACATTATTTACTTCTAATCCTAAAGAAAATATGCTGATGTTTGAGGATTTAGTAGTGCTCCCACAAAGAAAGTGGGAGATTCTAACGAGAACAAAGGCATCTGAGAATTGCTGCTTGTGTGGGCACAAAAGAATTTATTCTGCCCACTTGTATCTGAAGTCTCCTGAAAGCAGCCCAGAGTAGCAAGTTTTGTTCAAGATGGGATGATGTAAAAACAAACAAAAACAAACCTAGTCTGCATCAGAGATGATCAGCTTTGATAGGAGGACAGGAGTTAAGGACTTCACGTGGTCTTTGAGTGCCATGCTGCTGTTTCAAAAGGGAAGCATCTCTTCGCTCCTTGTTTCTGTTTATATCACACTCATTGGAGGTCAGTTCATAGAATGGCTGGTTTACACATCATGGGAAGCGGTCGACCATGGTTTGTGAATAGTAGTGCAGGCATTTGCACAAGTCACAACAGCCAAGTAACATTTGAGTGCATTTTCTTTTGAAAAAATCTACATCCTTGCCTGTAGTTACATCTCTGCCTGCATGCTGCTTGAATTTTGACTACTCTGTGTGGCTCATTGTACTTGTCCTGGTTTTTCTCCTATTTCCTCCAGCTCCTTGACTTTTGATTGCATCTGTATTTCTTTCTGTAGTTTGTTTTTCTATTTCCTCATTAAGAGCCTTGGTGCTGCAGTGGTTAGAACGCAGTGATTAGTACTGCCAGCTGCCTGCAATTTAGCAAGTTCAAATCCCGCCAGGCTCAAGGTCAACTCAGCCTTCCATCCTTCAGAGATAGGTAAAATGAGAACCCAGATTGTTGGGGGCAATATGCTGACATTGTAAACAGCTTAGAGAGGGTTGCAAGTCCTGATATGCGGTATATAAATACAGTGCTATTGCTATTTCAAGCTAAGTGTTGCAGATAGTTTTTTCTTTTTTAATGAAAGGACTCCAACCAGTTAACTCCCTGAGATTTCTCTGTGATTGCATTAAGACATGATTCACAAACATTTTTACATTTACCATTTTATCTCCTGGAAAATATGCTAATGACCTGAGGAAAAAAATACCTTCCATCTACTTGTTCAACCATAGGGTTGTTTAAAAGATGCATAAACATTAGAAATGGTGTGATTTTATTGGGATACTTGGAAGCAATGACAGCTAAAAGGGGTAGATTTATTTTTAATGGTGCATTGAAGTGCAGCTTTTCTTCAAATTACAGCAGTGGGTAGCTCAGAAGATATACTGTGAAGCTGCTCAATTTAGTTGATTAGCACCTGACTTTCATTATGAGAAAGAAATTTAGCATTTAAATTACTTTAGTTTGAGCAATATTCTTGTAGAGTACTGTTGAACACAAAACAAAAGCAAGGGAGACTCATATCCTTGTAAGGGAGAAAACCCCAGATCAGTTGCATTGGTTATTCTGTGCTTAGCCTGTATGATGAAATGATGAATAGCATTCAGTTAACTTTTCCTGCCATTTGAATGGCCTTTGCAAAAATGAGGGATTAGGGATGTCTCCTGTGCAGTTCTTCTCATGTCATATATGGGAATTTGCAGGAATAGAAGCAAGTCCCATCATGCAACCAGAAATCCAGGCCTTTGATCTTGGATTTTATCCGAAGTAGGAAGCTATGCAACATGGAAAAATGCAGACTTGGATTGAATTAAGATTTATAATGAGAAATAAATTATGGGAGGGGTTTTTTTTGGACACACAATTGCAGATGAGTTTATCTTTATAAGAAATAACTTTGAGGAAAATTACTGAGGCAATCCTTCCTAACAAGGGATTATTATCAAAGATAATACAACATACAAATAGAATTTAGATAGAGGCTGTCTGGAAAAGATGGTGGAAAAGAGAACTTGGCCAGGAAAGTTAGCAGGAAACCTGGGTTTCTGGTTTCCTCAGTGTAAGACACATCCTTCATTTATCCTTTGTTATTTATTTATTACATTTATATAACCTCCCATCCCATGAAAACTGACACAAGAGCTCAGTGTACAATAGTCAGTATAAAAATGCATATACGTTAAAACAGATATTTAAAAATGGAAACAACATTGAAATGGAGATGATTAAAACTAGAAACCCGACAAAAAAATTGATGGAATTGAGTGGATATGTTTTTGGTCATGGATGCCAACCATACCTGGAAATGCCCTCCAGTACATGATTTCTGAGGGAAAAAGTGCTAGATACTAGAAATTAAACTTAGCTGATGAACCTTTGGTGATCTGCACATTTAAAGAGGATGGATCCTTGTTAATACTTCGACGAAGACCACCAAAAGATACTAGGGCTACTCTACAGTGAGAAATAGACAAAAATATCCTGTAGTGGCCAACCATTTCTGTATTGCAACCAAGGAAACTACATGACTATTTCCACAAAGACACCAGAAGTTAAAATTGACTTGGAAAAAAAACCTTGATTTTAAGCAGCTTCAGTTGCTAATTGTGATTTTATTATTGAAATGATGTGTTTTTGTAAAACTTGCAAAGCTCACTGAATATTCAGTAGTGCATGTGCACTAGAAGGGCAGGAAATACATTTCATATAGAATTAAAATAAAAGGTGCTCTTAGAAATAAATGGCATTATTGACACATATTACATATTGGATTGATTTGGTACTGTATGTCTGAGAGTGAAGGAGGAAGAACCAGTGGCAAACTATTCGGTTCCATGGACACTTTTGGCTAGAATGTTTCAGGTTAATGTTTTTGTTTTTCTCCTGCATGGAGAAATTGACCTGTTGTGGAGTAGAACATATTTTCATCAAGAGTCACTCTTTGACCTTTATATGAATAGATGAGAGACTTGAATTGAGCCTCTGGAACAGAATTTTAAAACCAGTTTTAAAGGAGAGTGGCAAACGGTGGCATTCCAGATATTGTGGTGTTACACAGGGGTAAGTGTTGGTTGTTCCAAGTCATATCACAATAAACAATTCTGCATGGGCACAGATAATGTTCTTGAAATTGTATTTCTATATGGCACTGAGAAAAATCTACATAGAAGAACAGGTGGTAGCTGCAGCTCAGAAGGCCTTTGCACAAATGCCTCTTGGGCTCCAGTTGCACCCATTTCTGGATCAGAAGGCCTTACATTTACTGATGCCTTGTCAATTTTCATCTGGGTTACTGTAATGTTCTCTACCTGGGACTTCCCTTGAAGATCATTCCAGCTACAGCTCATCCAGAATGTAGCATCCTGTGCAATTAGTTATAGGCAATCCTCTTCATGACCATGTAACATCTCTAGTTCAGGAGCTGTATTGAGTACCAGTAAACTTCTGGGTACAATTTTTTTTAAGGTAGTAACTTAGTAAGCTTTCTTTAATCTAACTAATGGACTTTACTATCCGCGTATCTAGCACTAGTGGTCATTAATATACCCTCAGATGTTTGGCTCTCTCTAGGATAGAAAAGAAACTATAAATAATTATCACATCTAGTCTCCATTGTAATATGCCATTCTCAGTTTCTTTGGTTTCACAATTATCAGCTCTGGAGATGGCCTTGCCACCCAACGTAATGGGGCAAAATTTGTTTTGATTTGATTAAACAAATAATAAAGTGAGCAGAATTCTACTTCCTTCTTGAAACAGTTGTGATGTTTCTTTATGTTATTTGTTTTAAAAGCATTAGAAGACTCCCATTTTTCACTCCAGCCTTCTGTGATTTTTTCCCCATTTCTTTTTATTTGATAGCAAAAAAAACCCCAAAACCAGTGGTCTATATTTCTAATAACTAGTGAGAAGGTAGATGAGCATATCCAGAGATATGAGCATATCCAGTTTTCCTTTTACATGTTCCTCCATCTGCCTTTGATAGCTCATCTTTCACCAAGAAATATTAGGATAGTCACAATGTTGCAAGAATTCTTCATTTATAACACTACCATCATAGTAATTTCCCTCAAAATACTCATTATATATTTTCTATTGAGTCCTAGAATTGAGCCCCAGGAAAGGATTGGGAGAAAAAAAGCCAATAGATTACTGACAATATGAGACAAATAGTTGAAAGGATTTTTATTCAGAATCTTTAAAAAAAATTTTTTTAAAAAAAATCTCAGTTATGCACTCATAGAGAACCAGTTATTCAGTGAAAGTTTTAAATGTTTAAGTTAAGATAGGGCAAGTTGCATGCTTTCTGTATATCAGATGGAGAGAATCTTGTGCATGTCAGACACACTCTGACAAAAACATATCAGAAAAAAGGTTAGCAAGAAGCCTCCAAAGGGGCAGGCAGCTCTGTTAGGCTTATATTAGGAAAGCAGCCAACCAGCTGATGGGAGTGCCAGTGTACAGAATATAATGGTTTCATTCTAAAAGCTTTTTGTGTGATTGATTCACAGGAGCCACTTCAGCAACCACTGAGATGAATGAGGGAACAGTAAGAAATGAAAGGCTCGCATCTTTCAGTGAAGTGACAAGAGCCAGGGCCCTAGAAGAAAGCTCTTTTTAATCTGGTCTAAGTCTGCCAAACCCAAGGGAGCTATACACAACGTTCATTTGCAAAATGAAAGATGTTTGGTTTTTGTAGGAAGGATTTTCCCCCCTCACAGCTGTTACAGGGAAGGAGTAGAGTTGGAGACCCCCAATGTGACAGTCTTGGGCCTCCAGGCATCTCTCTTCATGATCACCAAAATCCCTGCCCTGCTTGACCATTTGCAATATAAAACATAGAGTTCCAAAAAAGAAGCGAAACTGCCATGCCGTAAATCAAAGTGTCAGATTTTCCTCCCCAAAAATAAAATGCAGAATGATGGTATCCTAGTGTTTTGTTTATTCATTTCAACTATATACTGAGCTGTGGTGGCGCAGTAGTTAGAATGCAGTATTGCAAGCAGACTCTGCCCACTGCTACGAATTCGATCCTGACTGGTTCAAGATTGACTCAGCCCTCCATCCTTCCGAGGTCAGTAAAATGAGGACCCAGATTGTTGAGGACAATATGTTGACTCTCTAAACCGCTTAGAGAGGGCTGTGAAGTGACATATACATCAAACTGCTATTATTATTTATTTATCAAGGAAGCTTGGTTCAAAGAACCCTTTCTAACTTTTTCCCATCCCCACCAGCCATACTGAAAATCACTCTTGTGAAAGTTGTGGAGTAATCATGCAAAATAGATACTTGCCCAAGAAATAGAGAGGGCACATCAGATATCATGTGCTCTATCATGAGCATAGTATGAATTCTTAAAACAACAGGAATACCTGCATTGACTGGGCCTTGGATAAGTGTTTTAATGCACTGTAATATATTCACAACTGTTTGGCTGCGGACTAGTTCCATCCATCTGGAATTTCTTCCATGAAATGCTTTTTAGCCATTATCTTACGCCTTGGCTGTGAAATACAGTGATGCATTTTCAATGCAGGTTTACATTATCCTTGAATCACAAGGATTGACAAACCTTTTTTGGCGCCTTTCTCTGTTCTTTAATGCAGTGCCCTTTAATTTGATTCCTTTTTAAAGCACCTCCCCTGAAAACAGAAGTAACCTTTGAAAACATGTCTATTTACATTTTCCCCCTAATTGGAAAATTGACACTTCTTTTGCTTAGTAAATGTCTAGTTTGCATGTCTTGGAAAAGCTGAAGGAGACTTACAGAATAAGACCACATATCACACTCCCCCAGTCTGATAACAGCCAGCTGTGTTCGTGGCCAGAATAGCCATAGCATAATGAGAATTGTAGTCTATTACATCAAGAAAGCAGATTTGTACAGAAATCATACTGGTTGAGAATTTGCAAACTAATAAAGGAGAATATTTGTAGCTCAGGGTTGCCAAGGGGAGACCTTGGTGCTTTCTGTGAGCTTGCTTGTTTTCTGGCAGAGGTTTCATTACTCAAACTAGGAAACATCACTGACTAGCACTGATGATGTTATCAGTTTGGGTAATGAAATATCTGCAAGAAAACAAGCTCAGAAAGCACCAAGGACCCCTCAATTTTCAAACTGATATCCAATAAATTTGAAGGGCATCTGGTTGTGGAAGGCTGGTGTAAACTGTTTTCTGCTAAGAAAGTTTAGCAAGAAACTTCTGTATTATCAAGAGCCTCCTCCCACTGCCACAAAAAGAATAGTAATTGCCCATTTCTGAGGCTCTGGGCAACAATTAAGCTTTTTATTATTCCTAAGACTGGAGGAACAAGGCTATAATATTTCTGGAGAGCAGTGTTTATTATGCTCTTCTTTTGCTTGAGCGTAGCTTCTAAATCTATGTAAGATTTATTTCACCTCTACTTCCTAAACTCCCGCTTTGGGTTTAGATCTAGCCTCAAGATAGGCTACAAAGAAGTAGCTTCAGGAGCTGCTTTCTTTATTACCATACAAGTTGAGACAAGTGTGAAGGGCAAGGAGTGTGGGTAAAAAGATGGTTATAATTATAAAAGAGTGATGATGTGAGCATATGACTGTTGAAATTCTTGTTTATAATTAATAATTCAGTGCTTAGCATATGCCTGGTAAGAGAAAACTCTAGTCTGACAGGTGTTCTACCCATTTTTGCATCTATGCCTTGGGACAGTCTCTGGCTTCACACATTGCCAAAGGGTAGCGTGTTTTGATTAGCAAGCGTGAACCCATCTACTCCCTTTTCCTCCCAGTTTCCTAAAGCACAAGATGGCTTACAGTATTCTCAAAAACCAAAGCCTACATACAGTTCAGTGATATAAGGCAAAAAGAAACTTGCCATCGATGAGATAATTTTTACCAAATGAGTGCAGGTGCCTCAACAAATCTGCTACTGAATAGCCTTTAAGCTTTTATTTTTGTTTCCTTATCCCTGAGGTGTATTTTCTCTTATTCTCTTCTTTCTTAAAGTGTACATAAACTATATTTAACATTGCTAGATAGAGGTGAATAAGCTCAAGTTAATAGCTAGCAGGTTTTTTTTTGTCTTTGTATATGTGTAGTTTTAATTATTAGCATTTTATCCTGGTGCAGAAAAGGGGGAAATTCAGAATGCTATTTTCTCAGAATGCTATTACAAAACAATTCTACTGAATTGGTTTGCTAAAAAGCTATTAGTAAATAATACTTCCTTAGTAAAGGAAGGCCGAGGAGTGAGATAGATGCACTCTTCCTTGTGGAGCTAATAGTGAAATGAAGGAAGGGAAGGGAGTGAGGGGAGGAGTTAGAGCAGGGGTGTCAAACTCTATTTCATTGAGGGCTGCATTGGGGTTGTGTTTGACCTTGGGGGGCTGGATGGGTGTGGCCATGGTGGGCGTGGCCAGCTTGACACCACTCGTGTCAGGGTGCCTGTGGTGGCCCGAGTGCTCTGCCAGCGGAAACCTCTGTTTTCGCTGGCAGAGGGTTGCAGGAGACCGTTGCAGCCAAAAGCATTGTGCGGCCCTACCAAGCTTTGTTTTTGCTGGCAGAGGCCCTGTAGGCTGGTCCTTTGCTGTTTCCAGGGTGGCCCTGTGGGCCAGATCTAAGCACCACACGGGCCGTCAGCGGCCCATGGGTCTTGAGTTTGATACCCCTGAGTTAGAGGAATCGTAGGAATCATCTAATTCTAAGCCCCTGTTTCTTTGCCAGCAACTTCACTCACCTATATGCAATTGCTGGTCTCTTGTGCCAACCAGGTGTGATTACCGGTAGCCAAAAGCCCACTATATACTATAGCCTCAGCATTTTGCTATTATGAGACAAGTGGTGCTATTAGACTTGGAATCAGTTAAAATAAATGGATTTTAATTTGGAAAAATGGAGTCCTTTTGAAGAAGGTTCCCAATTCATAGGTATAAAGCCTCAGCAGACATAATATTGAAAATGGCCTTTTATTTTGATTTCAGTTCAGGAGACGATTGTTATAGTATTGTGGTAGTATTTGATGTTTGTTTCTTAAAAATATTTTAATGATTTTTTAAAATCTTTGGTGTGCCTATTAAGTTGAACAAACTGTTTTGAAATGTATCAGTCTAATAGGTATTGGAATGGGGAGAACTTCTGAAAGAAGAATAGCAATAACTATGTAATGAGATATGGATGTATTTTCTCCCTAACCCCCCTTTCTGGATTCCTTTGGCTGAATGGTTCTACCATGCACCTGTGCATAACTGCAAGAAACCAGCTGGTATTTTATTGGAGTCTCTTTGAACTTATGTCTAAATAACAAGAAAGTGTTGTCTGCAGGATGTTTGAAGTCTTTCTTGGTGATGCATACCTTGAAATATGTATGAATGCCTCCAGATACGTCTACATGTTACAGTTTGCATGAGCTTGTGCCATGGAGCTGATAACTCAACTTTTGTGGGCTGAATGAGAACATGGAGGGTTAGAATGAAATGCAAGCATCAAGATATTGCAGGGCCCCCTAGAGAGCTATCTTTTGTGGTTTATCTGATGGCTGATGGCTCAGTTGTCCTTCTCAAAAATTGAGGTTGGAACAGTTGTTGTCTGAGACCTCTTTCAATTCTTTGGTCCCCAACATGAAATCTGCAAAAGAAGATTGGATTGACTCCAATGTTTTTCTGGGACTTGAACTAAAAATCAACCACAATCTAGATGAGAAAATTGCAGGGCATAATTTAGATATATGGATGAACCACTCCACCTCTGCAGAGGAGTTTCCCTCTATATTTGTCATTTCCATTTTCCATTTTCTTTCCCATAAGATAGGAGGGGATGACAAGAAGGTAATTTTCTTCTTAGCTGTGAGCAATATTTTACTTCTCTAGAGTACTGAACTTGGAAATGGATGCAGGAAACTACTCATTAGACTTAATCCCAGTGGACACAGGAAAGTGCTGAATCTCTTCACAACAGCTTTAAGCTGCTGATGGAGAGAATGAATTCATCAAATAATCATGTTGAGATGATCTGCATGTTCGATGTACTTCCTTTTCAACGTGAACTGTATCAGATTAACAAAAGGGGATAGCAGAATATTTACACGCTCATTTTCAGGATTGGATGATCTCAGCAAACTATTATGTTCTATTGAGATTATCTCTTGAAATTATCTGTGCATAGCTCAGCATGTGCTAAGTCAGGGCTGTCAAACTTTTGGCCTGTGGGCCAGATGAGTCACGTGCTGGCCACGCCCCTGCCCGGTTTAGCAAAGGGGGGAAAAAGTCCCGATACGTCATGTGATGCCGCCATGACGACGTGAGTTTAGATTGTCTAATTCATTTATGAAGTATTGCAAAATCCAGATTTCCTTGGCGCAAGTGCATGCAAATTCTGAGATCAGAAAGATAACTGAGGTGCATACAAAACTGTAGTGCTAGCTTAGAGATAGAGAATCTTTTCAAATTTTCAATTTTGGGAACGTGAAGAGCATGCTATTCTCACAAAACATCTACCATGAAACTTTCCTGTGCACTAAATTGGCATCCCAAGAGGTGTGATTAGTCACAGGATGCCAATTTATTAGGAAACAGCTGGTGATGTTCTCCCTAACAGTTCATTTAGTCCCTTCACAGTGTTTTCTACCATCTCAGGTTTCCACTTCTACTCATGCAAATAGACACACTTCCAAACAAAGCCCTAAACTATAGCCACCCACCCACCACTTTTTTTTTTTTAAAGTGCTTCTGGCATAAATATTTTGCAAGAGGCTGGCACTTTGCTATAACTTCAGGAGAGCAAGGAACCCAACCGGCACTAAGGAAGGTGCCCACAAATACCACATTTTCTACCTAGAGATTAATGGACTTTGCATCTCCATTGCACCATGAAAAAGCCTAGCTTGTTCCAGCTGATGGCAGAGAAAAGCATTAACCTGCAAGGATAGAATTACCAAAAGAGCATGATTAGTTCTTGGAGTATCCCCAATGGCTTACCAGTTTCATTGCAAGAACAGTCTTGCTATACTCTGAAATGGTGCTTTCTGGCCAGGACAACTGGAGAGAGCAGTGATGGTTCCATGATTCACTGGCCATTAACGAGGCATTAATCATCCTGTTTTCTGAATTTCCAGCTGCTTTCTGGCTACAGCATTAAAATCAGTAAGTGCCTTTTAAAACTGTCTGTGAAATCCCACTGATTTTACAAGCTTCTGGAAATTTAGAAGGAACATAACTATGTCTTGAAGTGCTGAATTGTTTCCTGTGATAAAAATGGAGAAGCAGTAATAGAAATGGAGCAGTTTGCAGTAACGTCGGATCGCATTTGAAATCTCATTTCTTACGATGCTCAGGAAGAAAAAAAAAATCTGGGGGTTGGCTGGGTTTAAAGATTTTCCTCTGGAAAGAACTGTCTTTAACTCCTGGCAGTCTGGAGGTTATGGAGTTGTAGTTCCTATGTTTTCTTATTGATGGACAAAGAGAAAATAATATCGGCTCACGATACCTCATTTGAGCTATTCTTGGCTTTTGAACCTTACAGAATCCCTTTACGTATCAACAAAACTCTGATAATATCAGTGACAGAAGTAGGCAAACATTAAAAAAAATCTGCCAAAGGATGAATATCTTTTGTACAGAACATTCTTCGTTTAATTTGGATGGATTGGAGAAGAAGGCTGGTAATGGGAGGAAGACATGACTCTTCCCTAAAACTGGTATTTTATGGCATATTATTAAAATAGCATGCTAATGGGTGAGTGAAGAAGTTGTTTTAATTGTCCACATATTCCTTAGCATTTCAGCTAAATACACATATTGCTATTGCGTATCAAAACTCTACAATCTGTCCACGCAAATTTAACCAGGGTTAGATCCATATCTTTACAGCATGTTTGGCATTTAGAGGTGGGCTTAATTGATAGTTGCCCCTCCACAATAAAGAAAATTTCAGAAGTTAAAATTGAAAATAGTTAGGCAGCTTTTATTTCAGGTATCCTGTAACTCTTTTAATACTTCAGCCAATACTTTAAATATTGCCAAATTCTTTCAAAGGTGATATATTCATAGAAAGAATATTATGATCAGTGTGCACTTAGCTGCTCTGCCTAAGGAATATCCTTCAGACTCTTATAGTACTGATCTTGAAACTGTCCAGAAAACCATGACTCTGTAACAAATTGTAGACCCCCCCCAAAAATTAGATTCTTAGAACATTTCAGAAGTGGGTTCTAAGACTATTGGAAAATTACTTGAACAAAATCAGAACAGGGTTGAGATTTGGTGACGTACCTGGCTTTCATGTTCGCTGAACAAAATAGCATTGAGGTATCAGTAAGCTGAAAAACAAGATGTCCTCCTGGGTCTTACTATGTTCTACTCTGGAAGTGATTTTGAGCCTTCATTGTGATTAACTTCAGGTCTCACAAATTCTTCTAATCTACTATTCTTATTGTACTACTACTTTCAATTCTAGTCATTCCTCCGTGCCGCCAAATACATAAAATGTTGAATACTTCATTATTCTCTTCTCATGTTTTCTTCAAGTTTCATTTCTTTATTCTAAATAAAAATGTTTTACTTTTTGGAAATAACATGTTTGGAGGCATCACAAAAAGATCTAGTGAAGCCAATCATTAGTAGTTCAGTTCTGTCATCTCAGCTTTATCATTCTTTGGAATAAAAGAACAACAGAGTTGGAAGGGACCTTGTAGGTCATCTAATCCAACTCCCTGCTCAAGCAGGAGACCCTATACCATCAGTTTCTGATAAATGGCTGTCCACGAAAGATAAAGCCAGTTTATTTTTTAAAAGTCATTTATTTATTTGCCACCCATGTCATTTTGAAGTTATATAATCTTTGTGACTGATACCACTAAATATTTAGTAATAGTTGCCACAGTTAATTACTGTGGGAAGGAAGTGAAGAGGAAGGAAGTTTACGGGAGAAGAGAAAATAACAAACCAAATATGAGAGTTTATGGGGATGTTTTGAAGACATTCCACCTTAATTAACTTGCTGTAAGTCTGGCTGAGAATTTGCAGTTTGAAAGACTGGGCTGTTTTTATCTCAGATTAGCCTTAATGATGCTTTCCTGAAAGCCATGGGATTCTTGCTTCTTGGATTTGTTAATTATATGTGGCTTGACAATAGTTCTATATGTCCTAGGAACAGTAAATCTCTCACCATTTACAGGCAATAAATCTCTGGGAAGCCCAATAGAAGTAGGTACTGGAATGTGAAGGGATGCATAAGGGGAGCACGGACATGTTTCACGATGACTGGGTTGTCCCTGATACTATCTTGGGTGCATACAGTCACCTCTCAGTCTTTCCTTTTGTTTGTGAATAAGATCCTCTGCCAACTATGCCGTCACCTGTCCTAAGAGAAAAAAATCATTTGCTCTCTGCTTGTGCGGTTGGGCAAAAGGAACAGATTGGAGTAGAGGTGGAAGCATTCCCAATTTTTTTCTCTAGAAAAATGTCCTGGGGAGACCAAAATGCTTTCTAAATGCAAGCGGGAAAAAAGTCTTTGTGTTGCAAACTTCTATTTGTATTCAATCCAGAGTGCCTCTTTAACTTGACACATTCATATAAACACATAAGAGAGGGGTCCTTGATGCTCTCTGAACTTGCTTGTTTTCTTGCAGATGTTTCATTACCCTAACTAGGTAACATCATCGGTTACCTAGTTAGGGTAATGAAATGTCTGCAGGAAAACGATCAGGCTCAGAGAGCCCTAAGGATCCCTCATTTTGACGCTGAGCTGCAAATATTCTCCTTTATTGAAACACCTAAGAGAGCACATTCTTATACCTTTGCTTTCTTTCTCTCGCTGTGCATGTAGCCTTCTGGTAAGAATTCAAGATGCTGGTCATAATTTACTAAACCCTGTGACAGAACTCCCAGCCCTCATCATGGCCAAAGTGGAGAAAGGCATAAAACTTGGAAAGGGAGTTTTAATTTGGCTTCTTTTAGGGAAAACTGTACCCACAGGAGACCATCAGTGAAAGGCTGCCATGTGGATGATCCTGAGTCTCTCGTTAATGTGTTTTGAGTGTCTGCAATTTTCAGCATCACATAACACAAACTGTTCTGACCCGGCTCCCAAACATGACAAATCCTCTCTAGTTAAATCAATGATTCCTTTATTAGGAGTGCCAGCAGCCCCGGCAAAAAGTCAGTCAGTCAGTCAGTCAGTCAGTCCAGCCAGCCTCTCTCCCTCTCCCTCCCTCCCTCCCTCCC
>JANHJO010001952.1:92673-103067 GCA_032468235.1 Pseudoxyrhopus heterurus | reverse complement strand
TACTTTACTGTGAGTTTCGGACTTTGAACTAATTACTGTGAGTGTTTATTCTTCATTTAGTCAATTGGCATTTTGCCTGGAACATTGTGGAGACTTGCCAGAGGCTTCTGGCAAGTTGAAATATTTCTCTTATTCTAACCAAAACGGACCTTTGGGGGTTTTATACAATAAAAGACGCTGTGCTTTTAAGAACTCGCCCTGATCCATGCATTTCGGGTGTGAAACACAACACCCAGGGGTCACGCAAGCCCCTTTTTGACCCCATCATTTCTGCTGCTAAGCAAGACAATTGTTCACTGAGTTTTGTGCCCCGTTTGAAGACCTTTCTTGCCAGTTGTTAAGCGAATTCCCTACCGTTGTTAAGTTAGTCACACGGTTATTAAGTGGATCTGGCTCCCCCCATTGGCTTTGCTTGTCAGAAATTCGCAAAAGGGGATCACGTGACCCCAGGACGGTGCATTCCTTACGTCCTCTATATCAGGGGCCTCCAACCCCTGATAAGCCTGGTGGTCTTCAAGTCCCAGAATTCCCCAGCCAGCAACCCTTCTGGGTGTTCTGGGAGTTGAAGTCCTCCAGGCTTCAGGTTGCCAAGGTCGGAGACCCCTTGGCTCTACATCATTTGTCCTTGATCTTCTACCTTTGGCTTTTGGGTGCTTCTGGAAAAACAAAGCAAGTCAGGAAATTTAATCCCCGTCTCGCTTACTCCCCAAACTCTTCTCTCCTTCCACAGGGCCAGAACTGGAAACCAAGGGGTTGGGTTTTCTGTAACCTCCTGACGGAGCCTCGGCAGAGAAACTTAAGAGTGATGCAACGAGAGAGGAAACCCACAATTTGAGGAACCATCTTCACTTTAGTGCATGGGATAGTCTGGAGAACTTTGAGGTACATCAGAGGCTCCGTAATGTATACATCTAGGTCAAAAGTACTCAGAAAAAAAAGGAGAAGTAAAAAAAAAACCCTAGTCAACTACTCTTGGTCAAAGGAGAAACTTCCTCAAAATTAATGGTCATCTTTAGAGTCAAAAACCACATCAACTGTACCAGGATATTCTCCAGAAGTTTACATCTTGGTTAACCATTTCCTTCCTGATTTGCTTTTTTCCCCACAGTACTTGGTTATCCCTGTTCTGCCTTCATTTCAAGGCGCTGTATCTCTGTCTGGACCCCATCCCCAGACTCCCACTCCCACGGGAAGCTACAACGGGTTGGCTTTGCAAAACATCTGAAGCCCCCTATCATGGCTGACTAACCCAATAAAGGGCTGGATTCACTCCATGTGCTAACCCAGACTAAGTTGCAAACGGTAAGCCACCTTGCAACTGAATTAAGCCATTCCTTAATTCATACAAGGATAAGATGATGTTTACGTCTTTTAATTTCTTGGCTGCAGTCCCCGTCTGCATTGATCTTGGAGCCCAGGAAAATAAAATCTGTCACCACCTCCGTTTCTTCCCCATCTATTTGCCAGGAATTGAGAGGGCCGGATGCCATGATCAACCGTGTAAAGCCATCCAACTAGGCTTCCAACTCTAATGGAGCCCATTTGTTAAAAAAAAATCATATCTCCCTTCTTCTCCCTCAGGGGGTCTTCCAGACGTGGCAAATTTAAGACTTGTGCCCCTCTCCCCCAAAATTCCCCAGCCAGTATGGGGAACATCAGCAGGATTTCGCCGGCTGAGGAATTCTTGAAGTTGAAGTCCACAAGCCTTAAAGTTGTTAAGTTTGGAGACCCGTTGTAGATTATTAAGAGCTTCTCTTCTCAAAATTGTTGGATTTTCGACAGCTCAGGACGGTTACCAGCTGTTTCAATGGCCACCAACTGACCAGGGAAATTCCAAGCAAGACTGAGGAAGTGGGAGGCATATCTACACTGCCGATAAATTAATAAAATTAACAGCCAAATTCCCAGAAAAAGAAGTTACTCAAAGGTTACTGTGAAGGTTTAGAACTTTTTCCCCCAATCAAACTTTGGAGATGTGATTGTTTGCCATCACTCAAGTTCAGACTCTGCAAAGAGTGAAGAAAAGAGCAACAAAGATGGTTAGGGGACCAGGAGGCTAAAACATATTAAGGTTGCCTCCAGAAGTGGTGAATTCTCCAACACTGGAAGTTTCTAAGAAGACATTGGACAACCATTTGTCTGAAATGGTATAGGGTTTCCTGCCTGAGCAGAGGGTTGGACTAGAAGACCTCCAAGGTCCCTTCCAATTCTGTTATTCTGGATGCTGATGTTCAAGTGTGAATTGGGTACAATCCTAGTATCCCCATCCTTTATTTTGTTTTGTCACATAGGAGGAGAATTATTAGAAAGATGATCGGATATCAAAAGTAACAAAGCTTCTTGTTGGGAGAAGCAATTTTAGCAGCCATCAGTGATCTCACTTCTGTAAAACTAGTTGCACTATGTGCCCAATTGAAATATGTAAAAGCCACATTTTCCTTTTAATCTGACAATTCTATGAACAGAAGCAAGAAAAAAAAAATCTGCATCCCTAACTGTGAGTCTAATGTAAGGTATTAAGTGAGGGCTTTCTACTTTTACATGAAATTATATTTCTGAGGTGAAAAAAATGGCCATTTTTCTAGACTCTTACCAAAAGCTGCAAAAATAACACTAGCTTTAGGTTAACCTCCTTAGGCCAGCAGTTGACACAAGAAACAGTTAAATATACCAACAACTGGTCTTGGGAACGCAGTGTGATTAAGCAGTTCCTCTTGAGCACACTTTTTTCCCCGAAGCAGTGGACTTGTATATCTTTAAATATCCTGCAAATACAACCTCTGCTATTTTTCTCTTTGCATTGATCTTTGTTTTTAATGATGGAGCATTCAAATATACAAACTTCTTCCCCTCAACAGGAAATATTACAGTCTCGTTAAATTTTAGTACTTGAGGCTAATTTACTATGATTGTATAAAGTGGTTCCTAGAAATTAATTCTCAGGAAGCATTATGACGTTTACTGTGCTGCTCTGGGCCAATTAGTTCTGTCTTTTTGACAGGGTGGTTATGAAGGTGGAATGAGCGTAGTTTCCCTTTTCTGTGTCAGTATTTGGAGAGTCGCAAGCACACTCCCCTCTCAAGCAAATTGAATCTTGCTATTACACTACATTTCTAGGTTCTGCCCCATTTTTACTGTATTTATGTGACAATCCCTTTTTCCTTAAGGCCTTCAACATAATGTAAAACATGGTGCACATGCAGTACTAACAGCTGTAATGGAGCCTGTCTATCATGATCATAAGTAACTGTCACATTTTGGCAAAACCATCATAAAATGCAATCATGTGACTGCAAATGGCCATAAATGCAGCCTGGTTGCCAAATGCCTGAAGTTCAGTCATTTGACCACCAGGGGTGCAATTGTCAGAACTTTGAATCCAGGTCATCAGTAGGTCCAATGTAACTTTGAATGGTTGCTAAGTAACCAGTTGTAAGTCAAGGATTACCTGTACCCATGCACTAAGTCAAAAGGGGAGTTTTGTTTATGGTTTAGTACGTTGTGTAACCCACTCAGTCTGGTTGGTAAACCTTGATTTGCTACAGAGGGAGCAACATTTGGTAGCTAAGGCAAGAGCTGCACTGAGATGCTTAGTGGCAGGGTGATAGGTGGGGGCTGGAATTTTGTTTTTGTTTTTTTCTGGGAATTGGGAAACCTTTCCTTGTTTTGTTTTAAAGCAAATGTTTCAACGCATTTCCTCCCTCAAAAGCCCCTCACACCTATTTTTGTCAGAGGAAATTCTGTGATATATAGAGAAGGTGTCAAATGAGTGTGTAGGCGATTTTGCTTCCAGTACCGATCAGATAGTCAGTAGTCTCATCCTCGTTTGTGCATAATCTAATTTGCTATAGTTTCCACCTTTTCTATTTTATTCTTTTTATGGGGGTTTGTTGCTAGCATATATTAAGCCTTCTCTTTACTTCTTGACTGAGCCAGTCTGAAACCATTGCCAGGTTTTGTTACTATTCACATTGCCTTCAGTTTCATTTAGATATTGACTATGCAAAGATTTAAAAAGTAAATTTCATTTACTGTTGCACCTGTTCAGTGTTTTATGTCACCTTTGATTCTGTCACTTTCTGTCACTTTCAAAATATTTTCCTTTCAGACTTAATATCCTCTTTTTGCTCGCTTTTACGTAATCACTGAGACCTCAGATTTCATCCTCCACTGTCTGCTTTACTTGCAGCAAATAAGCACCAATTTTCCTTGGTAAATACAAAAAAAATATCAATGTTGCTTGCTGGATGGTTGTAATGTTAAGGATTACCGTGCATGATGTTGAATTCAGCAATATAATGTTGGGTTTGCGGTTTAGTGCATGATGCATTATCATATATTTTGGGTCTTTTGGTCTAAAGAATCTACTTCCACCTGAATCCAGCCAACAATATCTGTTGTACAGCATATTGCAAGGACAACTTTGTATTATCTGACTTTGTATTACCATCATTCAGTTTTGATTGAAAACTTTAAATATTCATCTTCCATATTCAGGGCTGGTTTTCTTTTTCATTTAAGTATACAAATATTAAAACACCCAAATATGTACAACTTTCCTCCATTTTCAGTGTTTTCATTTTGCTGGCAATCTATAGTTCAATTCTATCTAAGTATTCAATTTTTCCTTTTTTATTGCCACTATTGCACATTTTTTTCAATCCAAATACCATTTTCATGTCATCACTAAAGATTTTAACTGTATCTAAAAGTAAATGTATTTCTCCAGACAATTTTGCATATAGTTTCAAATCATATAGGAAGAATAAATGTAAAACATTTGTTCCTTGCTTAGGTGATCCACACTCTGAGAACATTTTATTCAATAGAGACAAAGAATCTCTAAACAAATTGTCTTCTGATTTTGACTTTTCTAAGTTCTTTTGTGTTATCATCAAAGTTGTTTTCCATTTTTCATTGCATTATTTAGAAAGTTATATTTTCCCCATTGAATTCAAAACATTCCAAATATTTTTAATCCAACTATTGTGTAATGAATCTAATGCTTTTTTGTAATTAATCTAAGGCATATAAATGTTTGTTTTATGCCTTTCAGCATTTTTAAATATTGCTTTATCGATGAAAAGTTGTTCTTTGTCTCTAGAATTTTTGAAGTTCTTTTTGTTTATGGTATAAAGCTGAGATCAGGTATATGTATAGTAGATGCTACTGGCCATTTTACATTTAGCAGCTGATCATGATCAAACAAAGTCTGTAACTTCCTTTCTATGATGTTGAAAGTGAACATTTTCAAGCTTATGTTTATACAGTTTTATATTTTATCTCTTTTTTATAATTAAATTTGATTTTTCTTTTGTGAGATTGATTTCATTCCCAAGGAAAGGCTGAAATCTTGTAGCTGCACACTTCTAAACTACATGACCTATTGTGAACTAATGATTCCCAAGATGTGTGTTTTTTATTGTTTCTTGAAATGACTTCATATTCTAAAAAAATGGAGTAAGCTTTTTTTGTGCCATGTTTATCTTTAATCACTAGGAAAACAGCCCAGTGTGTGAGAGTTTCCTCTTTCACGCTTGCCAACATGTGGGGAAATGTTGTAGCCCAATAATAGTCTTTTAGAGCATGATTTCAGCAGCATAGAAATCTATGACTCCACTCAGGCTGAGGTAGATCCAGCCTGTATTTCAGACTCTGGATCCAGCTATCTAGTCCCAAGCAGAAGCAGGCTTTAAACAGCAGAGGACTGAGGTCCATAGGACACACAGACTATTCAAAAATCGGGCTAGAAAGAGCATAGACTCTAATGAGTAAGGTGTCTCAGCTGTTTTCTTGGGTTATTGGCTCAGCTTACCTTATTTATTGTCCTTACTCCTTGAGAGAAAACTCTGAGAACAAGTTTTCAAGCCTTAGCTTTGTGGTGTTTGCCTTGCTGTGAACTTTGGATTCCACCTCACCATGCTTCTTGTCTTATCTCTTGGGTTTGTTCCTTATTTATTGGATTCCTGGTCTCAATCTGTGCCAAGCCTTGGACTATGATGCAGTTGCCATCTTTAACTATAGGTGAAAAAAATTCTTCACTTCTCAAAGTTCCATCCAATTTTGCCTATCACTAGACTGTAGCAGGCATCCAGCCGGTTATCTTGTTGGCTGTCAGTCAAAAGTGCCAGCAGAGAAAAGGAGGATGTCAAATAAAATGCTGTTGGGTAACAGCAACAGGAACTGTCTGCCAGTTACCCCCAAGCAGGAGGTGGAACTCAGGTGTGAAGACCCAGAGAGCTTATGGTAGAGGACGTTCGATGTTTCCATCCTTCAACTCTATGGACTCAGACATTCCACTGTAGGTACAATCCCAAAAAACTGGGACCGTTGAGAAAAATATGGATATGTTAAGTGTGCTGTGTGAATGCAACCTTAGAAAGAAGAGGCAATGAACTGGTTCAGAGTTTAATGCCTTAAGAAAAGCTCTGGGATTCATTTAAAACAAACAAAACCATTAACAAAACCTAGAATTGCTGATCTCCTGTTCTTCAAACCATACAGTGCATTTGCAGGGGGCTATTAACAGTTGCACCATAAACAATGGCAACTCCCCATACATGCTCAGAGCAGGTAGAAGTTGAAGAAAGATTAAATCAAAACCCTGAAGTGAAGGAGGGATCTAAAGATAGAGAAGATCTACTGATAGATTGCTGAGTAAATCCATACATTTTAGAGTCAAAAAGCTTATGTAATTGCTCTGCCCTATCAAGAAAGTAGACTAGTACATAATCCAAGTGCTCCATTCTTTTTTTAACATCCTTTTCTGTCCTTCTCATTGAGGACTGATATACAAGTACCAGCTCCCGTCCTTTGCAGATATCAGTGTGCTCTTACTTTTCCCAGCCAATCGTTCTTCTGTGCTAGCTAAAGTGAAGGGAATTTTCTTCCATTATGCACCCCCATGCTGGGTGCTATTATAGAGTGCTTTACATTTATGGCCTCTAAATTAAATCTCATCCCATTTAAACTCCTCCATTTGGCTGAGGTCCCTCCATCTCTAAGTGATTCCATTTACTTGCTGTTTTTGCAAGCCCTCCTTTTTTGATTAGCAAAGGTGATCGATACTGCAATGTATTTTTGTCTCTGAAAACCGCTAATGAAGATTTTAGAGGGTAGCCAGCCTGAGACTTACCTGGTGCTTCCTATGCCTCATATATCACAGCCAGTTGTGGAGGCGTTCAGTGCAATTGATTTGTTGATGGGCTGTCAGCAGCTCTCTGGTTGCATGGCAATATCCTCAAACAGAACGTTGCAATGATTTGTCACAATTCCAAGATTCCATAAGGAATCATTATAAAAAAAGTGGCTGAAGCTTGTCCTATTCCTTGAGTACTTTGCCTTTATAGAGCAGGGGTGTCAAACTTGATTTGAGGGCCGCATCAGAGTTGTGTTTGATCTCGGAGGGGGCATGGCCAGAGTGGGTGTGGCCATGTCAATGTCACTTGTGTCGGGGCACCTGTGATGGCCCGAGCGCTCTTCCAGCAAAAACAGAGCTCCGTTTTTGCTGGCAGAGGCACCACAGGCCAGTCCTTTGTTGTTTCCAGGGTGGCCCTGCGGGCCAGATCTAAGCACCCTGCGGGCCTTGAGTTTGACACTCTTGGTATAGAGTATAGGGCATATATGAGGATATAGTGATGATGGCATTGGCCTTAGGCCAAGAAAATCCCATTTAGCCCCAAATGAGGATTTAAATGAGAATTTTAGGTGATTGGCGCCTGTGGTTGTGATTCATTCAACCTACCTTATAGGGTTGGTATTGTCGAAGTAAAAGTGAAAGAAATGTGCTACCTTGAGGTCTTAGAGAAAGGATAGAAATACAGCAAATGAACTAAAATGGTGGAAGAGCCAAGGGTAACAACTGGACATGGTTTAGCAACTGATTATTCATTGGCCAGGTTCATAGTTCACACTAAGGGCACACTGGATTACAGCAAAACTCAATTTCTGAGTTGGGCTGATCTCTAGCTATTTCAGTCTGATGCATATACTCATACCAACTCATAGTTAAATATACCTAAATCATATTTTATTGAATTAACCCAATTGTTTCCAAAACTGACATGCTGAGTTCCTTCCTACAACATGCTGAGTCAAAACTAATAACCATATTTTAGGATAGTGCAGAGATTCTCAAACGCTGTGGTATTGAAACCTCCTAAAATGGTAAATGAATTTGTGTGACTTCTCCCTCCCATCAGTGAAATAAATGGTTAATTGAGTTTATGGCTGCTTACATGCCACCTAACAAAAGATATATAAATTTCCACAAACTTGCTTGACCTGGACTTACTTTTGTAAGCATTAACTATAGCTTGGTCAGCTTTACCGTTTCTCCATCCAGCAAAACCATTTTCATTTTGAAAGGCTAGAAACGGAAAAGAATGGATTAGCAATTCTGATCTTGGATTACATCATGTACCAACATGGCAAAGACAATGGATATGCTGCTTTAGGCCATGCTGGAATTTGCCAGCTGACGCAAAACTATCCATCAATCACAAATTTGCTGTGATTGGGTTTCACCACCTATTAAACTCTGTTTGTGGGCAAGTCTGGACCCATTCGGTTTTGACAGTCCCCTATTTTGTCTGCATGAGTCTGTTCTCATTGAAAAAAAAAAAGAGTTCCCACCGCTTGTGATCTCTCCAAAGGTCATACCGCCAATCTGAACATCCTTGGTCTACATTACTGTTCAATGCCAAACTTTGAAAACAGGATTGGGTTACACAGCTGTACAGCTGAGATCCTTACATGCTGCAGAACCACAACTCTCAACATCTCTCTCACCATATAGGCTGTTTAGAGTTTGGTGATTAGAATTACAGGTTTTCCTTTTTTGGATATTGAGATTCTGGAAAGAGTACAGAGAAGAATGACAAAGATGATTGGGGACCGAACATATGTAGAATGGTTGCAGAAATTGGGTATGTCTAGTTTAGTGAAAGGAAGAACTAGAAGTGACATGATAGCAGTGTTCCAATATTTGAGAGGCTGCCACAAAGAAGATGAGGGGTCAACCTATTTTCCAAAGCAACAGAAAGCAAGACAAGAACAATGGATGGAAACTGAACAAAGAGAGAAGCAACAAAGGAGGAATTTCTTGACAGAACAATCAACCACTAGAACAGCTTGCCTTCAGAACTTGTGGATGCTCCAACACTGGAGGTTTTTAAGAAGGGATTGGACAACAATTTGTCTAAAATGGTATAAAGTCTCCTGCTTAAGCAGGTGGTTGGACTAGAAGATCCCAAAGGTTCTTTTCAACTCTGTTTTTCTGCTATACATTATAGAAAACTTACAATAACAATATTCTCGAGGCCAGGAGTTTACTTACAAGTGTTTCTTACAGGAGTTTCTAACATTGTGTCACCTTTTGTAATATATTAATATTTATCTCATATTTTATATTGTATACTTTGTATTTTGTAATGAAAACTCTACTTCACGTTGATTAGAAAAGTTGTTTTTAAGGAACTCTGCCTAAAGCCTTTTAGTATCTAGCTAGCTTGAATTCTTTTTGTCAGCCAAATCAGTAATTTTGTCGGAGGAGGCTATTGGGCCTGCCCGGTGCGATCTGTTCTTTATGAACTCGAGCTGCTTATCACTCACTGCATTGTTCTTTCATAAAGGCGGGCATATTGATTCCTCCATCTCACTTGCCTGGCGTGGAGATGCTGATTTCCATAAGTGAATGAAAGCAACAGGCCCAGGGTATATCACACAGTATTTCAAGTGGAAATGGGCAACAAGAGTTGGGTTTCTCCCTCTGTCTAGAATGGAGAAGAGGCTTCCTGGCAAGTCGTGATGCGCAGCATAATATTGGAATGTCTTGAGGTATGAGCGAGTGTGCGTGTGAGAAACCAACAAGAAGGAACATCCCTGCAGTAACACACAATAAACAAAACAGGGAAGAAGAGATCAAGAGGAGGCTTATAGTGTTATGAATAAGCCTCCTCTGATCTCTTCTTGCTTCAAGCTTTATTCAAGAAGCACAGTTTACTACCTTCAGTCAACCTCCTAACCATACACTTTACAAACTTCACTGGGTTAGGGACATACAGCATACTAAGGCAAAATGTGGTTTGCTTTGTCTAGCTTAATAGGAAGCTGCATTGAAAGGCTCTTTGAAAGCTTCAAAACAGTGGGATTCTGAGACTTCAATATTGCATCTGCTTCAGTTGAGGTCTCCCCTGATACAGGTCACCCTTGACTTACAACAGTGTTTGTTTGGTGACTGTTTGAAGTTACAATGGCATTCAAAAAAGTGACTTATGACCATTTTCCCACACTGGTGACCATTGCAGCATCCCTGTGGTCATATAGCAATAGCACTGTATTTATATACCGCCTATCAGGGCTTGCAACCCTCTCTAAGCGGTTTACAATGTCAG
>JANHJO010001952.1:82442-92573 GCA_032468235.1 Pseudoxyrhopus heterurus | reverse complement strand
TCTCGTCTCGTCTCACTTCACTTCACCTCATCTCATTTCATCTTGTCTCTTCGCTCCTATTCTAATTCCAGTCCATTCAGTGGTGGGATTCAATTTTTTTTACTACTGGTTCTGTGGGCATGGCTTGGTGGACATGGCTATGCAATCGGCCAATCAGAGGTGGTATTTGCTGGTTCTCTGATCCAATCAAAATGATCGCTACCGGTTCTCCCGAACCTGTCAGAACTGGCTGAATACCACCTCTGATTCCATTCCATTCCATTCCATTCCATTCTAGATGGTATATATAAATAGACATTACACTAACTGGCAAAATTGAGTGCTAATTTTGCATAACAATAACTGATAGCATGGTGGACAATAAATTGGAGCTAATGCTGAAGATTGACAGCTTCTCTGAGTTTAGTTCCCAGCGCTGAAATTGCATCTGAATAGCATATTTCCATGTTAGCACCATTGGATTTCGTTTATACTGCTCTTTTCCACAATTACATCCTCATGTGCTCCAGTAGTGTTTGCACAGAAGATTGTACAGAGAGATGGAAAAAGTAGGATAGCCAATCATGTACATGCTCTAGTAACTTCTTGAGTTGGACTTGAAAAGTAACATACTGTATATGTGGATTTGCCTTTGTATGGATTTCAGAAATGGTAAGTGTTTTAAAGAGTGGCCATCAGCATGACGGTGGAGTGCGACAGATTGCCCAAGGCATGCTGAATTCAAATTCTGTTTTGGCAAGCTGTTCCCAGTTAAATATTGGCTGCTCAAAGAAAATCTTTTCCCACATGAAATACACACAGCCCTGTGACCTGAATTGTGCTGGAGGGCCACTTCTGCAGATGCCACTGCTCTGCTCAGAGCTCTCACAGGATATTTGAGACAGCTCTAGAATAATGGGAGGTTTAGGCTTCAGCAAAAACTGATATTTCTTGGCAAGATCTTCCTTGGCACACGTTGGCTGGGCTCACACATTTTACCACTGGTATATAAAGAGTTGTTATTTTGCAACAAGCTGCTTGGAAGATCGATGCTTTTTGAAAATATAGCAAAATGATTAAAATTTACTAGATTGCCTGAGGAGGTTGTCTCTGGCACTGTGGCAAATTTTCTCCGTAGTTCTGTTTCTAATCCTTATCATGGATTGGATTAAAATGTTTATGGGAAGTAAGCAACAAATGCAGTTGCTTACATTCGGTGTAAATAAACATAAAATGTGATTTTGGGAGGACATGCCAGTACTAGAAGAATACACCCACTTGTCAGGAATGGTGACCTCAAACCTGAAGCCCCCTCAAATACCAGGCTACCCGGAAGCTTTGCCCAGGATCACTGCAGGCACGTTGAAAATTAATGGGAGTCTCTAGAGGCAGGTATGAAGGCTCTGCTAATTGAGCTTCTTGATTGGCGACAGCTGCCTTGCCTAGTGTGCCATCACAATTGATGCAGAAAAATGCAGCTTCTTCTGACTCTGATGCTTCCTGAGTGGGCCGAAAGGAGATGAGAATAGGTTTCGGAGAAATAAACAAGCAAACCCAACATGGTAATGTGCCTGAGTTGGTGTATAATATAAGAAGCAGCTGTTTCAATTTAAATGGGTCCTTCCTAGCAATAGGATCATTTAACTGGAATGGACAGAGGTTCACTGATTTTCCTCTTCCTGGAAACTTGCAGATTTATTCAGAGGGGTTGAAAAAAAAAAGCTCTGTTGACAAGAAACCTGTTGTCTTGAGGTTTAGGAAGTGACTAATTCCAATACTGTATAGGTAGTCAAATTGCTAATATTTCTAAGACCCTGAGAAAATGTTAGGCTTGCTATGGGGCCAATATGCGCTAACTGCAAGATCTGGAATTGTATGTCTCATTTATAGGGAAAAGAGGAGGGAAGGAAGGGAAGGAAGGGAAGGAAGAAAGGGAGGAAGGAAGGGAGGAAGGAAAAGCTTGAATAGTTTGGTTGCTGAAACATTTTGTGCAAGAATTCTGCAACTGCAGCCAAGCTTTTTCATCTTGTCTTTCATTCCAGAATCTGCAGTAGAAATAAACCTATGGTGAGACTTGTAAAGAGTCTGTCTTCAGAATGTCATTAAAATCTGACTACTTAAACTCTCTCAAAAGAGTAGTGTATTTCTTATCATCTGAACGAAACAGAGCTACAGCTTTTCCAAACCATGTCATTATTGCACAATGTTGTTGTCTTGTTATTTGTTGCAGAAGATCCAGGCATCTTTGCCAGAATTTGTCCATCTGTTGCCAGAAAACTACAATTGCTTAAATTGGAAAACAATATTTTCTAGCTAGAAAAAAAAATCAACTTTGTCCCACAGCCATTCAGTTTGTATATCTTTTGGAACTGGGATTTTATCTCAACACCTATCAGGGCAATTTTGCATAATGCTCATGACACTATAAACTACCCCTGCTTTTCCTTATTATCAGTAGAAGTTGTCAATTTCCTATATGCTGTTTTAGAACATGCAAGGTGAATATAACGCGGTAACCTAGAATCTTAGATTCAAGAATGTCAGGTCCATCCCTAGGTTTGCCATTGAAATTATTGCCTTGACAATAGGGGAATCATTGCCCAGTCAGCAACTTTATTCATACTTATTAGTCATGATAAACTAAACCAGGAGGATTCTCATGATGTCCTAGCATTGTATCCACATGATGCACTAACAACAACCAAACATGTTTTTGGTTAATGTGTAGCTAGTGAATGGTTCAATATGTCTGAACCACAGGAACATGGCTCACACCACCACCTTCTAGGCCAGGCCTGTCAAACTGGCAGCCCACGGGCCGGGTGTGTTATGCGTAGGCCATACCCACCCCGGCTCCGTAAAGACAAAAAATGTTTCGATATGTCATGTGACGCCATTGAGTTTGACCCCTCCGTGTTCTAGGCTAAAACATAGTTGACTAGTTTGGAGTTCAGTATATCATACAAGCATAACCAGACAAAACTGGAGCAAAACCGGACAAAACTGGAGCAAATGAAAGAATGGTGAGTCTACCGTACATACCAGAAGAACCTACAATGCACTGTGTTGGTTTCTGACTTAGTGTGTCGTGTGAAGCCAGAAACTGCACACATTAGAGATAGCCCTCGACTTACAACCACAATTGAGAAGAGGCTTTCTGTTCCTAAGCAAGACAATTGCTAAATGAGCCACGCCCACTTCTATTATCTTTTTTTGCCATGGTTGTTGGGTGAGTCACTGCAGTTATTAATTAAATAACATGGTCATTAAGTGAATCTGGCTGCCTCCACTGACTTTGCTTGTCAGAAGTTAGCTGGGAAGGTTACAAATGCGATCACATGTCCCTGGGGATGCTGCAGTCTTCATAAATACAGGCCAGTTGCCAAGAGTCCAAATTTTGATCACATGATCCTGGGGATGCTGTGAATGTAATAAGTTCGAAGACCGGTTGGAAATCACGTTTTTTCCAGACTGTTGTATCTTCAAATGGTCGGTAAATGCATAGTTGCAAGTTGAGGACTACCTGTATAAAACATGGTGCATGGTTTTGCTACCCATGTAAACCCAGCCAATTGGAACTAAAGCAGCCAACCTTAATTTAGTAAGGTACAGGAAGCAGGTCAAAATGGGTAGTTTTCTTCAGTTCCTAAATTCTCAACAGTCTTCAGATACTGGGTGCATTCCATTCATGTTCTTAACATATGGATGTTGCCTTGAAGCCTTGACAATTAAATTAAAAAGGCAAACTAAGTACTAGTACATTTCTTCTTTGCAAAAATGCCTTGTCATTTAGTGAAATTCAAACATATTTACATAGCTAGAGAGCATTACTTCCAATATTTTGCATATGACATTGTTTAAAAAAAAAAACACCCCGGTCCATATCCCAAATATTTCTTGGGTTATGGGGCTACCTAAGTATTATTCCTTTGGATTTAACAGTATAGTACTTCCTCTCAGTTTTCATGGAAATGCTCTTCCAAAAAGCAGGACAAACAGACCCAAGAAAAACGAGACGTCCACATTGGAGCACTGATGCCAGAGTCAGCACCACAAGGCTGAAAAGGATAAGCAAAAGAGACAAAGCCAGAGGATTAGCAGTCGACATCCTCCTATAAACCACAAAAGCGGCAAAGCATGATAGAGAATGATGTATAATGGGAACAGGAAGACAGACTGCTTGCAAGGGGTTACACTATTTGTCAAACTACAATTCAATTACGACCGACAGTTCAGGATTGTCTTCTGTGGGAGAGAGCAAATTCTGAGCCAGGAGGTTCAGAAGTTTTCGAGAACTGAAAACCTGGTGCTTTGGATCTTTTCCTAAAGCGCTTTAATCCCAAAACATAGATTTAGCCAGGCATTAGATAAGACCAGGATTTAAAGGAAAAACTCATACAGACAGGTTTGGACTGAACAGCATGCTGAGCCAAAGCTGAACTGCTGAAAGCACAATCAATCTGAAGTTGGTTCCAGCAATCTTGTCCTAGTATATTTCAGAGGAACTGCAAAAACACCCTGTGGGGTTGCAGCCAAATTGTGCAGTGATCTGTATGATACTCTGTTCAGATGCTGAACATTTCATAAAGAATCAGCAAGCAGCTTGTTTTGAGTTCAGGTGTCTTGAAAAAGATGCAGGAAACCCTTCCAAAACTTCCCACCGTCTTTTGGAAATGGAAGGAAAAAAAAAAAAACCCTGGTCCTGATTTCTCCATTTGTGCTGGATTTGGACTCCCATAATCCCAAAGCAGGATTATGAAAAGTGAAGTCTAACACAACTGGAATGTGCCAGATGGGAAGGCTTGTTTAAAGAACATTGTTCAGAAATCAAAACCAAATTTAAATTTAGATGTCATCATTCCAAGGAATGAACTCAGGGAAGTCAGGGCTCTTGACACTTCGTTCAGGTTCGAGAGATCCTTTATTGAGTACATCATATCGGCACTTAAAAAGGTGAAGATAGCTCTAAATTATTCTTGGGCTTAGGGATAGTTAAAAGAATGAGACCTCCCCACCCCCCTTTGTCTCTCAGGTCACATGGGCCAATCAGCCCAGATGCAGGTTCCAGTTCAACTTCAACAGGTGTCCATTGGCATGACCTTGGTTCTCACACCAGCTGGTAGATGTTATGGCTAGCCAGCTGAGTTCCCCCCATGCTCTCCCCGCTCCTCCTTGAATGGCAACCAGGAAATGAAGCAGAAGTTAGTATGGGTTTGCAGGTTTTGCAAGTTCACATAGGAAAAAAAAATCCTTGGCTCCAAGCAATACGATTTTTATAAAGCATATTTTTATATAGCCATGCCTGGCATGATGCGTTGACACTAAATTTTCTGTCTCACCACCTCCAATGCTATGGGAGGCATGTTCTCACCTCAGGATTAAGATATGATTCTAGACCTTTTTTCAATCCTGTTGACTGTCACTGAGATCACCAACACCATATCACCACCAAATTGTGAGTCAGATGGTGCCATTATCCATCCATCCCCTAGTGATGAGCGAGATAACCAAGAAGGTGAGACAGAATTTTTCAGCACCACTATTGCTTGTAACTTTTTTTCCTTTTAAAGAAACCAATTTTATTGAATTTCAAATATAAAACAACAACAACAACAACAACAACAAAAGATTGGGAGGGTGAGAGGAGGTTGAAGGGAAAGAGAAGTTTAAAAGTGACAAATCTTCAGCAGTTTATATTTAATTCTTGGTTTCATAGCTTGCCATAAAAGTCTGGAGAAATATTTCTGCCATTGTTTAAATGGTACATCAGTTGCCAATGCTGGTATAGTATGAGATAAAAATAACATCCTATGTCAACAGCATCTCTTGTATCCTGCCCATGTAGCAGCTACAGTTGCTTCAGCAGCCCTCCCATATCAAGGATTTGCCTTCATGCTTGACAATATAATGGGCTTGTTGGCGTATTTGCTACCTTCTTGCTCAGAGAAAATTGTTCATCCCCCTACGAGTTGAACATTTTCCCACTGACCAATCTTGAGTAGGATTTCTAATCAGTTTAATGTCTGAGAGAGCCGCCGAATTGACACCTGCCTTTCTGCTATAGAACAGTCTGGATTTGCATCAAATATGTGTCAAGTCTGGGAGAGAAGGGGGACATTTTGTAAGCAAATGCTGTGAATAGTCCAGGTCTGGATTTTCAGGAAAAGAGATCCGCCCAGGTCTCAAAAGCTAAAAGGCTGGGACACCCAGAAATTAAGTGGAGCCAGACAATTGCACAACTTGCTTTCATTTAGTTATTCCTCTTACATTACAAATCCAGACAGATCCAGAAATAAAACAGCAGGCTGGAGTAGACTCTGATGCCACTGGCAACTTCACTGAATCTTCCGTTGCACACAAATATGCTCTCCCCAGGCAGTCTATCAATCTGCTAGTTTGGGCTGAAACTATTGACTGCTGGCTCTTACGCTCAGGACCCATAGATCGATCTTCTTCCCATCAACAGTCATCAGAAGTTCCTGTATGACAACCCCACCTCCCCTTCCCCGAATCCCCCAGGCCTCTCCTGTTTATGGACCTGACTTTTCTTTCCCTCCCTTCACCCTTACTTGGCCCATGGGCAGCCTGACCCCCCTGTGGTCCCCTCTCATTGAAAGTGCAAATCTGAGGGAGAGGGCCCCCCACATGGTTTTTCTCCCACAGGGGTTGCTTTATTGCTGCGCATTCTTGCCTAGAATAAGGAAAGGCTGGGGAACATGGACAAAAGGAGGCAGGAGGGAAAAGTAAGAAAAAGAGAAGGAAAAAAGCAAGCAAAGCATTTGGCATTGAACAGCCAGTTTGCACAAACTAGATGGAATTGGCTGGATTGCACTCCTTTGTATTCACTCCAAGATATTTGACTTGCCTGCTTGTTTTAGTGATAAAACTGAGTAAAATTGTAAAATATTGGTCATTTCAAAATATGCTTCCTTTGATTCCATACTGCGTTGGATGTCATTTTTATTTTAGCTCATTTTAGACAAGGGAAAGAAAGGAATATAGTGCACACATATTTCATTCCAAGTCTCAGTCCAATGCATTTTGAGGAAAAACTTTCCTTCGGGGGGCTGTGAATAATAGAAATGATATCTTTACAATGCATATATCAAATAATAACTGCAAATGAAACACACATCAAGCAATATGAAATAATGTTCATAAATGAACTAGCCAGGAAAAGAATGTAACAAAAAAGAAAATGTAAAATCAAATTAGAGCAAAACTAAAAACATAAAAAAAAAACCATGAGCACAGCCCAAATTAAATGCAGTGTGACAAAATAAAAACAAATGAAGCATATTATGTAGAAATGTAGCAAATAATATAAAATTGTTGCCAATTATACAAAAATACGTGAACACATAGGTCAGGATAGGAAACAATATAACTTCTCATTTTGCTTCATTTCCACTGCCTGCTCATTTTTTCTCCTGACTTTTTCCCCCAAAGTATATCAGCATTTTCGGCCTCATTTGAAAATTGTCCACAAAGAGGGGAATATTGCAAATACCTGCATGCTACCTTCCCACTGGCTGGTCCCACTTAGTTGTCCCATGTAAAAGCTTGCTAGAAGAGTCCATTTTAGAAATGTGCAGAATATGAATTAGCTTGGCCTGGTTAGTCTGCCCAGGACAGGTCATAGTTGACACAAAAACCTGCGATGATGGGAGCCTGTAGCCACAAATGGCAACCAACACTGAGAATTTGGATGCCATCAGACCCAGAACAAAATGAAGCGTGCTAGCTACATTCACTTATCTTCCTGAGCCGTGGTTTATTTAATCACAATCTGTTGAATGGTATTGAAGTTAGATTCACACAACACATTACCACAAAACATTCAAACACTATGGACTAGGTCTATAGCGTTGCCTTTTGGGATCTTCTCCCTGAAGCATGAATGGAACCACCAAACACTGCATCTCCCAATCTCGATGCAGACAGCATAGCACCCAGAGCATATGATGATGGATGGTATTGAAAGTTGCTGGGAGTTGTAAGGGAATTAGTTTTCCCCTAGCCCTTTTCTCAGCCATCCATCATGGTGACTAGGGTGGTTTTTGTGCTGCAACCAAGCTAGTAACCAAGCTGGTAACCAAATTAAAATGCATCAACATCATTAAAAAAAGCCTGGAGTTCTTTGGCCATTATACCATTCCAGCATTTCATCTGAAAGAGAATGAGAGAAAGAGAAAGAGTATTAGCTTTGACCAGCTGATATTGTTCTGATCCTCTGGGATCAGGGAGGCTATTTTCTGTCAAAAGATGATCTTAGTTATTTAGTTTATTATTTTCTTGAAATGTTTAAGTTGTTAGCTCAGGTAGCACATAGCTGTTGGAAGAAATCTCAGGTCTCAAGTGGACAAACTGTCTTATCACTGCACATCTCCATGTGTACTTGAGGATGAGTTTGGGTATGGAGGGGGAAGAATCTGTTACCCATTCTTCACTGAATTATGAAACGAATCACTGAAGACCCCAGCCAGGTCAGTGGAGAGGGATAGCCATGAAGCTATTAACTATTCTCTTCTTTTGAGAACAGAGGCATGAGGCTACCATAGAACCTGCCATTGGATGAGGCAATGATTGATCCTGGAACCAATGTTAAAATGAGAATTGACACTCAGTTCTTATCAGCTTCTCCCCCATGGATTACAGTTGTATTTGGTGCTTATGATGATCATCAATTCATTCTAAAAGAAAATTAGAGTCAGGCATTTCGATCAATGGAATGATACTCAAGAGTGAATATGGGAAGCTATGCCTTATTTAAAGAACAGAATTCTGATATTCACTATTGAAGTTTGATCTTCACAATATAGATGTCTAGAAAGGTGTCATGGCTCAAACAAGGGAGATTTCTGATGACATCCAAAAGTAATTGTTGATGCTTACCAGACTGGAAAAAAGTTACACGATGATTTCCCAAAGAATTTGAACTCCACCAGTCCAGTGTCAGGCAGACGATATACAAATGGAGGCAATTCAACACCATTGTTATTCTCCCCAGAAGTGGTCAATCAACCAAGATTACACCAAGAGTAAAGCATGTAATATTCTGAGAGGTGTCAAAGAATCCCAAGGTAACATCTAAGGAACTAAAGGTGTCTCTTACATTGGCAAATGTTAGTCTTCATGAGACTATCATCAGGAAAACACTGAACAACAGTGGTGTGTGTGGTAGGCTTGCAAGGAAAAAGGCACTGTTCCCTAAAAAGGACATTGTTGCCTGTGAACAGTTTGTGAACAAGCATGTGGATATGCCAGCAGATCATTGGAAGAATGCTCTGTGAACTGATAAGACCAAAATAAAACTTTTTGGCTTGAGTGAAAAGTGTTAAGTTTGGTACTTGTATTGATCTGTGACCACAATAAACTGAAACTGAACAGAACTGTATTCCAGCATAAGAACTTTTCCTCATCTATGAAACATGGTGATGGCAATATCAGGCAATTCAGAAAAATATCAGGGTATCTGTTCATGAAGTGAAGCTCAAGAGAAAATCAGTCACGTAGCAAGACAACAAAATTTAGTCAGTGTTTGGGATGATCAAGTCAAAGTCCTGATCATAATGCTATACAAAGGTGGAAGAACTTGAAGTGTGGAAGCCTATCAATATTTCTGAAGCTGAGAAGGCATGGGCTAAAATTCTCTCCGAGCCAATGGACAGGATTAACCAACAGTTATCAGGAAAAATTACAGTTACAGTTATTGCTGCCCAAGACGGCACACCAGATGAAAGCAAAGGTTCAGATACTTTTGTCACACACAAAAGTGTGTGACAATGGATCATTTCCCTCAATAAATGGATCATTTCCCTCAATAAATCAATGAACAAGTACAGGTAGTCCTTGTTTAACAACCATTTGTTCAAAGTTACAATGGTGCTGAACAAGTAGACTTATGGCTGTTGCAGCATCTAAAACTCTGCAGGATTCATTTAATGGCGATCAGAACTGCTGCAACTGCTGTTGTACGTTGGCACAGTCATTTAACATTGCACTTTATGACTATGTCACTTAGCGCCAAAGTGGCCAGTCCCAATTATCATTGTTAAATGAGGACCGCTTGTATAATATTTTTGATCCAATTGTTTAACTCTTTATCTAGTTTTAGGACTTGTGTGGAGAACAGATCGTGTTTTAGGTCAA